>CABHPH010138393.1:0-46698 GCA_902168325.1 Peromyscus nudipes
GAGTTAAGGAGGGTAAAGAATATGATCAAAATGTAGAGTAAGAAAGAAATATTAAAATAAATACAACAAAATAATTGAAGAAGATTTTTACCAAAAATACACATATACAAGTGTGTGTGTATTCATATATAAATCAATTAAATGAAGTTTCATCAGCTGGCATGATAATGCTTTCCCTAGAGCCATAGACTGACAAAACCCCAGTGTCAGGTGTGAGAAACCTCCCTTCAGTTGGTTGATAAGGGGAGTCTAAGGCATTCCCAAAACAATATAGGCTGTTTCTGTTGTCCTTGGTGGCCTCCACAAACTTGAAGTTAAGATCCTATTGCTGAAGTTACCACACACTTCTGACACAGGACTTGAAAGAATCAGGGTGGAGCTGACCTGATAGCCTCCTCCTTAAGTGTTAGCTCTAATATCATGTGAAGATGCTATGCAGTTTGTCAATGAAGAAAATGATTAATACTCCTACCCAGACGTAAAGCCTATGGATCACAATAATGATCAGCAGAGCAAGATAGACTCAAGTATGCAGTAGTGACACATGTTGGAGGTGACCAATGGGGTTGTATAATTGGACTTAATGCTTTCTCAGTAGGAAGGAATTTATGATTGGTTCTGTGCACTTACCCAACTTCTCATGGTTGATTAGGTCATTGAGCCCAGAAAAGAAGCTACTAATGCCACTTTCCTAAATCAGTATAATTCCTAACTGCATTCTAAACTCCTATCCTTATATCCACAGATAAGTGTTATTTTTACCGCTCATCAAAGAAGCTTCCTTTTTGGACTTAAAGACCATTTCATAAATCCACAACTGGCTGAAACGGAGAGAAAAACTGACCTGGATGAGTACCCATTCCCAACTGACGCATCTAAAACACATCTTCTACACAAGGCTCGGGGAACACAATGAAAGAGGGCATGGAGAGATTGTAAGAGCCAGAGAACCAGGACATTTGCTGTAGGATGGTGTGTACATATCTATATATGTAGATGGTGTAGATAGGAAACTGTGCTCATGAAATCTCAACAATATTGTTACCCAAACAATATGAGCAGAATGACACCACCAGTCAAAATTCCATTGTGAGTGAAGGAAATCTCACAAGGCCTCCCCTCTTGATGAAGAGTTTCAGGCAATAGCTCCTTAAAGAGGGAGGGAATCAATTATTTTCAGGGACGAGCTCCCTGATATGTTATTCTATATCAAGTAGTCAGTCAAGTAGTACATACCCATTTGTACTTATGAGTCACATACATATGAGCAACACAATGAACTCAGCAGGTTATATTTATATATTCACACATATGTAAAATATACATTTGTAACAATATATAATATAATATGTAACAATAACAATTAAAGAAGAAAAGATTATGAATTTGAGATGGGGTTGGGGGACCATTGGAAGTATTGGAGGGTGGGGACTGTAGGGTGGAAATGATGTAAATCCAGTATGTACATCAAATTCTGAAAAAAAATGTAATACATGACTGCAATTTTAGTAATAATGTATGCAATAATATATAATGTGAATAATGTACAATAATCAAGTTTAATCTTTATTTATAACATAAATATAAGGTTGGCTTATCATTATGAATGTCCATAGATATAATTTGCGATATTAAAAAATTATAAAACAAAACCTTATAAATGTCTCAGGATTAATACTGTGAAAATGGCCATCCTACCAAAAGCAACTTACAGATTCAATGAAATACCCATCAAAATTCATACACAATTCATCATAGAAATTGAAAAAAAAACCTTGACTCTAATATGGAAACACAAAAAACCCAGGATAGCTAAAACAATCCTGAATAATAAAGAATTGTTGGAGGTATCACCATCCTAGATTTCAACTACAGAGTCATAGTAATAAAAACAGCATGGCATTGGCATAAAAACAGACATGTTGGTCAATAGAATAGAACTGAAGACCCAGAAATAATGTTACACACCTATGGACACCTGATATTTTACCAAGAAGCCAAAAGATACATACTGGAGAAAAGACTGCATCTTCAACAAATGGTGCTCATCAAACTGGATGAACTTATGTAGAAAAATGAAAATAGATTTGAGTTTATAACCCTGCAAAGAACTAAGCTACAAACTGATCAATAACTTCAACATAAGACTAGATACCCTAAATCTGATAGAAGAGGAATTAGGTAATAGGCTTGAACTCATTGGCACCAGAAAGGACTTTCTGCACAGAAGACTGTAGCACAGTTATTAAGACCAGCAATTAATAAATGGGACCTCCTAAAGATAAAAAAGGCTTTATACAGCAAAGGACACCATAATTTGAGCAAAGTGGCAGCCTACAGACTAGGAAAAATCCTTACCAATTATACACTTGACAGAGCATTAGTATTTAGAACATACAAAGAACTAAAATAACTGAACATGAAGAAAACACATACCCAAATTAAAAGATGGAGTATAGAACTAAACAGAGTTCTCAAAAGATGATACACAGATGGTTGAACAATACTTCAAAATGCTCAATACTTCGCCTATAGGAAAGTGCAAATTAAAAACAACCTCGATTTTTCACCTTATCTGAGTTGGAATGACCAAGATTAATAAAATAAATTACATCACATGCTGACAAGGATGTGGGGAATGAGAAACAGTTATTCACTCTGGTCTGAGTGCAAACTGGTATATCTACTATGGAAATCAGTGTGGATACTCCTCAAAAATGTGAAAATCAATTTACCTCAAGACCCAGTTATACCAATCTTGGTTATATATTCAAAGGATTGTACATCTTTCAACAGATACTTACTCACCCATGTTTGTTGCAGCTCTATTTATAATTGTCAGCAACTGGTAAGAACCTAGATGTTCATCAACTGATGAATGGATAATGAAGATATGATACATTTATAGAATGGAATATTATTCAACTGTTAAGAGAAATAAAATTGTGAGACTTGTAGGTAAATGGATAATATATTGAGTGAAGTAACCCACACCCAGAAAGAGAACATTCCATTTTTTTCTTATATGTGGATGTTATTTTTTAAGCTTTAAATATGTGTGCTTCAATCTCAGAGTAGCTTGTAAGAGGCTGGGCAAGGGGTGTGGTTGGGGAGGAGAACCTTCCAAAGAATGAAAAATAAAATATAGAAGGGGAAATTAGAATAGGAGGATTAAATGGGGGTGAGGTGGGAGGGAAGGTAAAGAAGGGACTATGTGAAGGGACAACTACCACTAAAAGTCTTTTGAAAAGCCATATGGAAACATACAACTATGGAAGCTTCCTGAAATATATACATATATGAAAGGAATTTAAATGCTGTTACCATATAATGTGGAAGACCATGCCCCAACTGGAAATCTTATGCTACCAAGTAAAAACCCCAGTGCTAGGAATGGGCTGCATGTTGAGTCATTGGCCAAAGTAGTCTCATAGAACCACCCCACTAAAATTACAGGCTGTTGCCAATATTATCGGTTACCTTCTAAACCTGATGATAAGCCCTATTGCTGAAGACAAGAGTCTTATAACCTTAGTTTCTCCATAACATGGCTTATTCTTGAAATATGCTTTTGTTCCCTTCCCAAGTGTAGTGAATAGGAGTGGGTTTTGCTTCAGATTACCCATTATTTTACTTTTCTTATTCAAAAATGTTTTCAAGCATGGGTTGTCCTTGTCATTGTATACAGCCTTAACTTACATGAACCTTGTTCAATACCTTGCTTAACCCTTAGAATACCCTCAGAATATAAATTATCTGATGCCCTGAATGAAGTTTGTTAGTTGGTTACTGCAAGAGACTTTAGTCTGCCTCATTTTTAGGCCCCAGTCTCCCAGGTTCACACCACCAACTAGAGCAGTAACAATCAATATTTTTAAGGAATACATTCATTTTAAAACCTTAAAGATTATATCTGCTATGTAGCTCATTGTAGAACACTTGTTTATTGTGTAGAAACATCGATTTCCATTCCCAGCACAGCAAAATTAACAAACAAATGAGCAAAACCAAGAAAAGTCCTTCAAAGTCCATTCCTGAACTGCTTCTACATATCTTCACAAACAACAACCACTTTTCTCCCAAACAATACTATCTCATATTGAAAAGTACTTTATCTTTTTGTCAAAAGTACTTTTTGTCTTAGTTAGGTTTCTATTGCTGTGAAAAGACACCATGACCACAGCAACTCTTATAAAGGAAAACATTTAATTGGGGCTGGCTTACAGTTTCAGAGGTTTAGTCCATTATCATCATGGAGGGAAACATGGTGGCATGCAGGCAGACATGGTACTGGAGAAGGAGCTGAGAGTTCTACATATGGATCTTCAGGCAACAGGAAGAGAATGAATGCCACACTGGGCCTAGTTTGAGCATCTGAGACCTCAAAGCCCACCCTCAGCGATATATTTCCTCCAACAAAGCTATACCTATTGTAACAAGGCCACACCTACTAATAATGCCATTCCCTATGGGTCTGTGTGACCATTTTTATTCAAACCACCACAATGTTCATCCAGGAACCTATTTGATTTTTATGTTAAACATTTTTTTTAATCAAAAGTATTTTTCATACCTCATATTCTGATCAGTTTTCACTCCCCCAATTCTTCCCAGATCCTTCCCACCTCCCTATCCATGTACATTCACACCCTTTCTTTCTTTTTCTCACTAGAAGAGTCACCCTGGAGTCTAGCTGAATTCCATCACCAACACAGAATGAAGAATTCCAGCACAATTAGCACCTGTTCAAGGATCTTCTCCCTCGGCAGCTATAAACTTGCAGTTTCCCCAGGAATTCCATTTGTAGTCAAACAACACATACTGAACTCCCTGTGCAAACCACAATGGTTCTTATTACTTTATATCAGATTTTAGTTCCATCCAGGGCATCTGAGAAGCCACTTCACTTATCTCAGTTATGGAAAACTGAGAAAACAAAAGATTTCTTAGCAACCTTTTGTGATGTTATCTAAGAACCACCCAAATGGTTAAAAGCTAATGCTAAAACAAATAATTATGACTCTCTTAAGGAGCCCACAAGAGTATATTAGGGAATATCTCACTTTTGGTAACTTTCCTTTAGAGAATCTCATATCCATGTTTTCAGGCGTGCTCTAGGTCTCTTCTTGAGGACCTTTCCCCTTAATATCTGTCTTAGTCACTGTTCTATTGCTGTGAAGAGACACTATGGCCACAACAATTCTTATAAGAGACACCATGACAATAACAACTCTTGTAAAGGAGATCATTTAGTTGGGGCTGGCTTACAGTACTGTGGATATCGCTCTATATAAATAAACACTGATTGGCCAATAGCCAGACAGGAAGTGTAGGCAGGACTAACAGAGAGGAGAATTGAGGAAGGAGGAAGGAAAGAGGGGGACCTCCTAGAGCCACCGCCAGGACAAGGAAGATGTAAAGTACCAGTAAGCCACAAGCCACGTGGCAAAGTAAAGATTAATAGAAATGGGCTAAATATAAGAGTAAGAGCTAGACAATGACAGGCCTGAGCTAATGGCCAAGCAGTTTAAATAATGTAAGAGTCTGTGTGTTTATTTTATAAGTGGGCTCCGGGACTGGCAGGACTTGGCGGGAGCTGGAGAGAAATTCTTCAGCCACATTACAGTTCAGAGGTTTAGTCCATTATTGTCATGGCGGGAAGCATGGTAGTGTACAGGCAGACATGGTGCTGGAGAGTTAACTGAGAGTTCTACATCTTGATCCACAAGCAACAAACAGAGATAGCAACATTGGTCATGGCTTGAGCATTTGAAACCCCAAATCCCAATCCTAGTAACACACTTCCTCCAACTGGGCACACCTACTCTACCAAGACCATAAATAACTCCTAATCCCCTAATGTCCAAACATTCAAATATGCATGCCTATGGAGTCCATTCCTATTAAAACCACCACAATATCTTTAGCTAAGTCTCCAATTCTGCTTCCTGAAATTCCTCTCTCGGTGGAAGCCATGAATCCCATTTTGGTATGGGTCTAGGTCCCTCAAAGATTAGGGTACCTCAACAGGCAGCTGAGAGTGACAGTGTGGAGGTGAGTCTGTTAGCTCATCTGTGACACTCCTTTTTTCTGAAGCCTGGTTTCCATGCCTAGCCATCTTCTTTGGATAACTAATGCCCTCTTACTAGCTCTCATTTTCTTTAATTCTACATTTTACTTTTACTGTTACCTCCAATTTTATCACTCCAGTGCTTTTAAATTATTTTATTTTAGAAGTTATGGGTGTAGCTTTGTTATGAACTGCATACTAAGAATGAATAATTCCCAGAACCAAAAATTTATATACATACATATATATATTAAAATTACACATTGTTTGGCATACAGTGAGCACATAATAAATGCATACTGAATAAATGTGTGCCTATAGGATTAATTCCAAATTCTAGTCTGACACTCCAAGTATTTCAAAATTTAGCTGCTGGGGAAGGAGCTTCAGTTTTCTTCAGAGATGCTGACCCTGGTTGGTTGCCCATTCTCCAGTGGATGGCTCTACACCCATGCATAGAATGCTAGCACGAATTGATGGTTTAAAAGAGAATACATGAATTTAGGAGGGAGATGGTTCTGCGAGGGGTGGAAGGACAGCAACTGGGGAGTGTATTTGATTAAAATACATTGTATAAAACAGTCAAAGAAAAAAATCAAAAAATATATTTTAAAAAATATGTCTACAACCTACCTTTTCTAAATATGTCTTCCACTTCTCTCTCTCTTTTTTTTTTTTTTTTTTGGTTTTTTGAGACAGGGTTTCTCTATGTAGCTTTGCGCCTTTCCTGGAGCTCACTTGGTAGCCCAGGCTGGCCTCGAACTCACAGAGATCCGCCTGCCTCTGCCTCCCGAGTGCTGGGATTAAAGGCGTGCGCCACCAACGCCCAGCCCACTTCTCTTTTTTAATGGACCACTACAAGAACCCTGTACTCCAGGCTCCCTGGACCACTTGCCTTTTTCATTTTCTAGAAATCTCACTCTTCTCTGGAAAACTCTCAGTTTTAAAAAATATTTACATCTTATGTGTTCAGGTTTCACCTATGTATCTCTGCATTGTGACATCTCTTGTACACTGTATAATATATTATGTTTCAGTCTCTCTTTCTCAAAGGCAAGAACTTGCTTTTATTTTCGTTGACTCTTCAGTGCCTCCCTCGGTACACCTTTCATTGACTGGTAAACTATAAACTCAGTAAGTAATAGTTCAGTGGATGGGGAACCGGAGGAAAAAGGTCCTCCTCACAAGCCCAGTTTCCTGTGTTTTGAAGAGTCCCCTTTCTCTCGTCCTCCTTTTTCCCCGCCCCGGTATTTTCAGCTCCACTCTATTTACATTTCAATGTCAATCCCTAAGCTGATAGAGCACTTGACATTTTGGAAGCTAAATCACCCACAGTTTCTCTCCACCCCAAGGCATTCCGTAAATAAAAGATTCCTTAACCTATTGGGGTGCATTGGCATGAGGCCCGAGGCCTGTAATAAAAGGTATGTTTCTCATCTTCCCAGTTGCTTTCGAGATTTCTCCTATTTTGTTTTACACTGGTAGGACAAGCATCTTCATTCCCTTGCACTCCTCATAATCTTGACATAATTATCTGTGACATATTGATTTAAAGTGCCGCTACAGGAAAGGGAACAGGAATGTTTCGCTTGGCCTTCTGGGAGTTGTAGTTCTAGTGGCACCCGGGCTGCCTGGTCGGCCCTGGACCTGCGGACTACAGCTCCCAGGCCTTCCTAAGTCCCTACCACACAGGCTCAAAGCCACAAACCAGTAGGAGGTGGCTGTATTGTATCTATTGTATCCCTTGGCTGGTGCATTTTTACAATTCTCTGGACGTGAAATTGAGAGTGAAAAGCATGGCAGATGAACAAGAAATCATGTGCAAATTGGAAAGCATTAAAGAGATCAGGTAAGCCCTTCACTGCTTAATGCAGCATCCACCCTCCTCGATACCCCCTCCCTTCCGGGCATCCCTGGGAGCAAAGAGAACTGTTTTTCTGTGGAAACTATCTATTGTTGGGCTACTTGCAAAAGAGGAGCGGGAAAGGGGGCCATTCATCACAGGCTTACAAATGAGGTGAAGAATGAGGGAGCAAGGGTAAGTTGAAATCGAGTCTAGAGGAGGTAGTTGGTGGAAGTGTGTGTGTGTGTGTGTGTGTGTGTGTGTGTGTGTGTGTGTGTGTGTGTGTGTGTTTGTACTAGGAGGAGGGAAGGAGGGGAGATGGCGATGCCTTTCCAGATGTAGCTAAGATAGAATAGAGGGACACACCAGGAGCCAGTCACCAGACAACTGTGTTCTTTTTGGTATGGAGACTAGTGCTGGCACTCACAGACACATTTAAAAAAAATACTTGTTTAGTACAAGTCGCTTTTTGCTTCTTGCTTTGTAAAAGTTGATGATTTTCCATTCAGCTTCATGATCTAGAGCTTGGGAAAGCCTTCTGAGAGGCAAGTTTAGCTGGCCTGGTCATTCAGTTCCCAACTTCGCTGTGGCTATAGCTGGGGATGCAGATGAACCTCGGGAGGGGGCTGCTCTTGTTTTCCTGAAACTCCTTAACCACTTTTTTCCTATCCTGAGGTTGGAAGGGGGTTGCAAACTATGGGAATGTGAATAAGAACTGGAGGTCTGGCAAACTGGGAATTGTCACACCTCTAATAGGTTACTCTGCAAGCAAGTTTTGATATTGCAATGAGATTCCTGCTCAGAAAACAGTAGTACCTCAAGGGCTGACTATGTGGGCCTCCCTGCTCTGCCTAAGTTCCTGCATCTGGAGTGTTTTTCGGATATATGGAGAAAAAAAAAGAAAAAGAGACATAGAGGATATCTTTTTAAGAAATTAAGTCATGAGACCGAACCCTGACAAATTTAACAAGAGATTTAAACTCTGGAGTATCTGTGTGGGATCTCCACGTAGTAGTGATAGTGAAGAATCTTGGTTTCTTCTTCCTCTTGGAGGGATTGTGTCTTTCCTTTTGCAAAGCAAGGAAAATTGTCATTTATTGAGCCCCTGGTATGCCAGATCTCCCCCCACCCAACCATTTTTGCAAGTGTCCTGTGACCTTTGTCTTAGTGGAAAAATGGAGGCTCGGAGAATCTGAGTGAGTTCTCATATTCACAGCGCTTGACAATGGCGGTTTGACAGGAATGGAGTCTGCCTACAAAGGCTCTGTTCTTCTGTTTCCCCTTGAAGGGTTGCTGCTGTCTTTTTCTACAAAAGCATCAGGAGATAGGAAATGAGACTCCTAGGTACAGGAGAGTGCTAAGAGTGCAACTAATGGAAAGCTTTGGCCTTTGAGTAGAAAGCCTCTAACTTCAGTCTTATACTCTTTGTGAACTTTAAAATAGGCTTGTCTTAGCTGGGCAGTGGCAGCCGCTGTGGTGCACGCCTTTAATCCCAGCACCTGAGAGGCAGAGGCAAGAGGATCTCTGAGTTCGAGGCCAGCCTGGTCTACAGAATGAGTTCCAGGACAGCCAGGGCTACACAGAGAAACCTTGACTCAACCAAAATAAGTATGTGTGTGTGTGTGTGTGTGTGTGTGTGTGTGTGTGTGTGTTTATCTTATCTGCAGAAATGGACTATTTGGGATCAAGGTCATTAATCCCTGGTGAAAATAGACCCCTTTCAGTGGACATCAAGTCAGGAGCCATGACTTCTATTCCCCAACCATGTTAGATAGTAGCAGAGGAGGTTTAGAGAGAAGGCTGAAGTTCCACTCCAGTTACATGGGCGTACCACTTGGTTTTCAAGAAAGACCCAGTGTAAACCTAGATTACTCTTGAGAGTATCAGGAAGCCTACTAAGACAAAAGATTAAAGTAAAATCCAGAATATCCAACTTTTATTGAAAAAATTCTCACCATGCCAATAAATCTACTTGAATGAGAAAATGCACAGGTGCCAGTATTGATAAACCACAGGTTTAGAATCATCTAGCAAGAGTTTTAAAATACACATCATGAAAATGCTTCAGTAAGCAATACAACACACTGGGAGCATATAAACATCAAAAAATCACAATGCAGAGAAACTCCAGACTTGAAACAGTGTTGAAAATGTTAAAGACTACAGAGACTTTTGGAGTTGGAGTACATGCCAGTTTGCATTATGTTATTGTCGTGAATCTATGAGAGCCAGGAATTACAATGCGTTGGTTTGAATGAGAATGTCCCTAGTAGGCCTAGGTATTTGAACACTTGGTTCCCAGTCAGTGGTGTTGTTTGGAGAGACTGTGCAGTCTTGCTAGAGGAACTGTTTTGCTGGGAGTAGCAGGTCCAGGTAGCGGGCATTCCCAATTTGTTCTCTTTGCTTCCTGTTTGAGGTTGAAGATGCTTCTTACCTTCCTCTTCTTGCTACCTGCTGCCATATCTCTCCTGACATTATGAACTTCCCCATTGGAACCATAAGCCCAAATAAACTCTGCCTGAAGTTAAAAAAAAATACGAAATCAAAGCAAATAGACAAGTACTGACTGCAAGAACAACATAAACCATGAAGAAGATGCTCAGGGGATCTTTAGAACAACCTAAAAAATCAACAGATAGGTTCATCAATAAGATGGAGCAGCCGGGCGTTGGTGGCGCACGCCTTTAATCCCAGCACTCGGGAGGCAGAGGCAGGCGGATCTCTGTGAGTTTGAGGCCAGCCTGGGCTACCAAGTGAGCTCCAGGAAAGGCGCAAAGCTACACAGAGAAACCCTGTCTTGAAAAACCAAAAAAAAAAAAAAAAAAAAAGATGGAGCAGACAGAAAAAAATGAGTCAGCTTAAACCCAAAGCAAAAGAAATCACTGTGAGATTATTACTAACCTTTAACACAGGAGCCACACAGGACAGAATGAAGAAATGGTTGGAGAAATAAGGACTGATATTTTCCCACACAGAGGAAGAACCACCTCCAGGTTCAAAAAGCTAATCAAATACTAATAGATTTAACAAAAAGACATCTACTCCAAGGTATAGTATAATTAGTCTTCAGAAAAAGAAAAAAGACACATCTTGAAAGGTGACAAGAACTAATCCCCTAATTATATCTATGAGGGGAAAAATTAGAATGGCAAATTCTTCAACAGAAAAAATATCAAGGTCCTAGTGGAAAGAGGTACAACATTTTCTTATTATTATTAAAAAATTATTCATTTTACATACCAACCACAGACTCCCTCTCATCTCTCTTCCTACTCCCCCCCCCCCCCTCCACATCCCCCTCTCCAAAAGGGTAAGTTCTCCCATGAGGGACAGCAAAGCCTGGTATATTCATTTGAGGCAGGACCAAGCCCCTCCCCTCCTGCATCAAGGGTGAGTAATGTGTCCCATCATAGGTAATGGGATCCAGAAAACCATGCACCAGAGATAGATCCTGATCACACTGCCAGGGACCCCTCAAACAGACCAAGCTACACAACTGTCTCCCGTATGTAGAGGGTCTAGTCCAGTCCCATGCAGGTTCTACAGCTGTTAGTCTAAAGTTTGTGAGTTCCTATGAGCTTGATTCAGTTGTCTCTATAGATTTCCCCATCATGATCTTGACCCTCCTTGCTCATATAATCCCACTTCTCTCTCTTTTATTGGACTTATGGAGCTCAGCCTGGTGCTTAGCTGTAGATCTCTGCGTCTGCTTCCATCAGTTACTGGATGAAGGCTCGATGATGACAGGGTATTCACCAATCTGATTGCCAGGGTAGGCCAGTTCAGGCACCCTCTCCACTGTTGCTAGTAGTCTAATCTGGGGTCGTCCTTGTGGGTTCCTGGGAACTTCCCTAGCACCAGGTTTCTCCCTAACCCCATAATGTCTCCCTCTATCAGGTATCTCTTTCATTGCTCTCCCACTCCATCCCTCCCCCAGCTCGACCATCCCATTCCCTCATGCTCTCATCCCCCAACCCTCACCCTCTATTGCCCCCCATTTACCCCCAGTTTACTCCTGGAGATCTCCTCTGTTTCTCCTTCCCAAGGTGATCTATGCATCCCTCTTAGAGTCCGCCTTGTTTCCTAGTTTCTCTGGAGCTGTGGGTTGTAGTCTGATTATCCTTTACAGCTAATATCCACTTATGAGTGAGTACATACCATGTTTGTCTTTTTGAGTCTGGGTCACCTCACTCAGGATATTTTCTAATTCCATCCATTTGCCTGCAAATTTCATGATGTCATTGTTTTTTACAGTAATACTCCGTTGTATTTATGTACCACATTTTCTTTATTTTCTGAGAAGTCGCCATACTGATTTCCAAAGTGGCTGTACAAGTTTGCAGGTTGAGGTACAACATTTTCAAGTGCTGAAAGAAAAGAACTGCCAGTGTAGAATGCTATGTGCAGGGATAATACTGTACTTCATAACCAAAGATGCTCTCAAATGCTGGAACTATCAGCAGACATACTGTGAAAGAATGACAAAAATATTTAAAATAGAGAAAAAAAACTTTGTAACACCAGGAAGCATAAACTTAGCAAAAACATGATAGAGCTGACTTTACTTTTTATTTTGAGTTTCCTTAATTATGTTGGGTGATTGAAGGAAAATTATTTTATTTTATTTTTTATTATCATATATTAATGTATAAAAATTTACAGTGACATTTCACATATGTATATAATGTACTTTGATCATATTGACCCTTATTACCCCCTCTTGTCCCCTACCCCCTGGTCCTCGTCCCTATCAGACTTCTTGGAGGAAATTTTCTAACATAATTATAACATAAACTCAGTGTATGTACAGGAGTATTTATAATATTTTATGAATAGGTGAATTTAAAGAGAAATAAAATAGATAATATATTTTACTAAAGCTGGTAGTGTGATGTTAGAAGATACTGATAAATTCTGTATATATAATGTATTTCTGAAAGCAAACACTAAAAATATTATGCAAAGAGATGGCTCAAAAATATTAAAAGTAAACAAAAATGAAATTCTAAAACATATTTAGTTCATCCAAGAAAGGCTGGTTAAAAAAGAAAAAAGAGTCAAGCAAACAAACTCCCCACAGAAAATAAACAGGATATACAAAGTTGAAAAGGCTGATGCAGTTTTTACATATAAATAATTCTACTGTAGATAATGTGTGGCTGGAGAGATGTCTTAGTGGTAAAGAGTGCTGGGTACTCTTGTAGAGGACCTGGGTTCATTTGTGGCTCACAACCACCTGTATCTCCAGTTCCAGTGTTCTCTTCTGGCCTCCATGGGCATATGCATGCATGCAGCACACTAAACTCACACAATACACATATATACATAATTAAAAATATTTTTTTTTATTATTTTGTGTATATGGATGTTTTGCCTACATCTCTGTGTGTGCACCACATGCATGCAATGTCCCTGGAGGACAGAAGAGGGCATCAGATCCCCTGGGATTAGAGTCTATTATTTATATATTTATTTATATATATTTAGCCCCATCTGGGACTAAAGATGATTATTAGCTGCCGTGTGGGTGCTGAGGATGGAACCCTGGTCCTCTGGAAGAGCATCCAGTGTCTTAACTGTTGAACCATTGTTTCAGCCCTCACATTAGAAAAGATAAATAACTCAAAGGCAACTAAAGAGAGATTTGTATAATGAATTTCTAAAAAAACAATTCAGTTATATACCATCTATAACAAAGTTACTTAAAAATAATGATACAGGTAGATTGTGGGTTAAAAAAAAGATAACCTGCAAACAATAAAAAGAGGGCTGTCTCAGTGGGACAAGGCACTTACCATGGCAACCTGAGTTTAATCAATCCCTGAAGCCCACATGAAGTGTATCCTCTATTCACATGATACATACATGCATTTGGTGTTATTATCAAGTGTCCTTATAAATGCTGATACTCCAATTAATGTTCCACTATTTGCAGTTCTTCAACTGTTTTAAGTTATGATTACCATTATTTTAATAGTTTTATTAAAAGAACAATCAATTTTGTTAAAACATTAATGTTCTTGGACTGTAGTAGCAACGATGATGGTATTTTCACCCAATGAAGCCAAACTAATATACACATGGACAGAGGACTAGAAGCATGCATATTTATATTGATTATTACACACACCAAAGGCATAATTTGCAATGGGGAAAGGTGTTAGGAATGGATTCTCTCATCACAGTGTATTTCATGATCGTATGTCCAGCAGAAACTCTACTGCATTTCAATGCTATATTTCAGCTTTCTAATCACATTGGTCTATTTGCTGTGTGGATTTCCTGGTCTTATAAGTAATGGTCAAAGAGAAAAAGGAAAGGCAAGAATGAAACAAAAACAAATGTAATAGAAAATAGGAAAGAGGAGGCGAGCTTTAATGAAACAGAGAAAGTGAATGTCGTAGCCATAACATGAATGAGAGCCTTTCACTACCTCATGTATATACCAATATATCTGTAACATGCTCTTGTTGCCAATGCATATATATCGTGTATGTGTGCCTGCTTTATATATATATATATATATGTATATATAAATACATTCATATATTTCTAAACATATAAATACAACTTTCTCAGTATGTATAATTTACTTATTTGTGTATGTTTTCAGGGCTGCTCTTTTGGTATTGGATAACCTATTGGGGAGCTCTTCCCTGGGGAGGACTATTCCTCCCCCCTCAGCATTCCATTACTGCCTGTAATTCTTTGTTTAGGGTTGGGGGCCTTGTGAGCTTTCCCCCATCCATGTTGCCATGTCTATTGGTGTCATCCTTGTTCAAGTCATGTTTCAGCGGCCATGTTTGTGAGACTTCACGGTTGTAGCTCCTCTGACATTTCTAGGAGACACAATTTGATAGCAAGCTTCCTGTTCCTTTGGCTCTTACTAACCCCCACTCCCTCAGTCATCTGCAATCATCCGTGAGCCTTAAGTGCAGAAGTTGTGTTGTAGATAGGACGAGGCTCCATATCTTGAATTTTGATCAGCTGTAGTTTTCTGTAAATGGTCTTTGTCTGTTGCAAAGAGAAATTTCCATGATGAGTGATGAGAACTATACTTATCTGTGTATATAAGGATAAATATTTAGAGTGCAGTTAGGCATTATGCTGGTCAAAATTAGTGGTTGTAGATTCTCCTCCAATAACCATGACTTCACTAGCATGGAGTAGTTAGCTAGATTTCCGGTACCATGGGAAACCAGAGGCATGGTTTCTCTCTTGTTGAGTAGGTCTTACTCCATTTACAGAACTGTTGGTTACCACGAAGTTATACATGCCACCATTGTACCTTTAGGGTTATTGTGTCATGCTTATTGTTGCTGTGGTTCATAAACATCGTAGCCCGGTAGGACTGTTGGTTGCTCCCTCTTTTGGAACCTTGCATGGCAGCTCCTGTGCCCAGTGTGCAGTGTCTTTATTTAGCAATAGGGACCTACCTTCCACCTCTAGGGGGCAACCAAGGACAACAGAAATAGCCTATCCTGTTTTGGAAGTCTCTTGGAAAACCTTGACCGGTTTCTCATTCTTGGTGTTGGGTTTTTGTTAGCCTATGGTTTTGTCAGCCCAGATGGGAAATTTTGATTTAAAATATATATGTATATGCTTATACAGATTTATCCTGTATTATAGCTATTTATGTAGATAGTAATATGATTTTTATGACTATTTTCAGACATCTTTAATGTTGTTTAGTCTCCTCCTTCTTTTTTTCCTCCCTCCCTAATTAAAGCTCCCTGCCCATTTTTCTGATTTCCCCTTTAGATCACTTGTACCCTGCTTTTATACTCTGTACTGACACCCCCCACCCCCAGTATTTACTTTCTACTTTCCTGATGTGGTAGTTTGAATGAGAGTGGCCCCCATAGGTTCTTATATTTGAATGTCTAGTCCCTAGTTGGTGGACAGTTTAGTGAAGGATTAGGAGGTGAATCCTTTTTGGAGGAGGTGTGTCACTGGGGGTGGGCTTTGAAATTTCAAAAGCTCACACCAGACCCAGTCCCTCTCGCTCCCTCCCTCTCTCTTTCTCTGCCTGTGGATCAGGATGTAAAGGTTCAGCTACTGCTCCAGTGCCATGCTTGTCTTCTTCTTGCCATGATAATAAAAGTCTAACCTCTGAAGCTATAAGCAAGTTTCCAGTTAAATGCATTCATTTATAAAAGTTGTCTTGGTCAGTCTAAATGAAATTGCCAATTAACAGGGGAGACAGAGCCCCAAATGAAGCTTCCAGTACCAGGAATCAGTTACATCTAATTGAGTTGTTGGCCAAAGAAGGCCCAATGGGAACTCCCCAAAAACCCAGGCTGTTGCCAAGGCTGTATAGAATGATCTCCACAAACTAATAGCAAAGCCCCATTGCTGAAGACAACCCTTACACAACTCATTGAACATGGAGAAGTTGAGCTAGTTCCCTCCTAGAGCCCTCACACTTACGGGCTAATGTTCTTGGTACAGGAAGGTACTGTGCATGCTATTAAAGGAGAAACATAAACACCAGCCCAGCTACAAACCTATCAATCTACAATGATATTCTGCCTGCAAGATATTCTAGTGCAATGGTGGCACAAAGCTTGTGGGAGTTACTAACCAATATCTTATGTGTCTTCAGGCCTGCTCCATGACCTCAAACCCATACTCATTGGTGCTTGTATGGCCAAGAACCAAAGATTAAATAGCCCAGAGATCCACGCTAAAACCAAGTACTACTGTCCTACTAAGGGAATGTAACAATAAAATGACTCCTAATGACATCCTGCTATACTCAGATCAGTGCTTTGCTCAGCCACCATCAGAGAAATTTCCTCCTGCAGAGGATGGGAACAAATAATGGGACCCACAGACAGACATTATGCGAAGAGTGAGAGCCCTTGGAACACTCAGTCCTAAATGGGACGTCTCCATCAAATCCCTCCCCTTAGAGCTCATGGAACCCTGTGGAATAGGAGCCAGAAAGAGTGTAAAATCCAGAGGGGATGGAGGCCACTATGAAACAAGCCCTTCTAAACACAACAGGACTGATGCATATATGAACTTACAGAGACTGAGGCAGCATGCTGTATTTTTCCAGTGTATTTTTGGCATCTTTGTTGAATATTAAATGGCTGTAGTTATGTGTACTTATATTCAGATCTTCATTTTTTCCCCAATGGTATACATGTCTGTTTTGTGACACTAGCATGTTGTTTTTATTATTTTGCCTCTGATACTGATATATTGAGATATGGAATGGTAACACCTCCTGCATTGCTCATGATTGTTT
Source organism: Peromyscus nudipes (assembly GCA_902168325.1). Classification (NCBI taxonomy): domain Eukaryota; kingdom Metazoa; phylum Chordata; class Mammalia; order Rodentia; family Cricetidae; genus Peromyscus; species Peromyscus nudipes. The sequence goes on from CABHPH010138393.1 coordinate 17,170, forward strand.
TGGCTACCACTCTATTTGTAAAGCTTTCCCTTGAGTTTCCTAGTTGTGTTGTTCCATTTTTAAATTCCATCTTCATTTTATATTGAGTGCTTTTCAATCTTTCTATCTCTTTATTGAATTGCATTTTCAAATCCTGCATTATTTTATTCAGCCTTATGTTTGTCTTTTCTTGGGTAACAGTCCTTTATTCTGTTTAAATTCACTGAGCTATTTGTTTCTGTTTTCTTTAAACTCTGAATTCTTTGATGAAATTTATATATATATTTTTAAAGTCCTGTATCCTGGGGTTAACCTACATAATTGTTCTTACATAGAATTTCTATAGGACATGTGGATTGGGGGGGTGAAGAAGGATGGGGAGTGCACATGCCTTTGAACTTTTATATTATTTTGCAATGAGACCTGGGCACATGGACTTCTTGTTTTGGGTATGTTTGATATGGACACAGAAGGCTTGGCTGGTACACAGGCTTTGCTACTCAGTACAAGCTAGCAGTTAAAAAAAAGTGCACATGGGTCTCACCAGGCTGTGTCCAGTCCCTGGTTGTGGGATCTAGATTGGGTCTCGAAATTGAGATGAGTTCAGGAAGGGTAGGATCAGGCATATTCACCAGGATGGACCATAGCACAGGATGTATGGGCCTGTCTGGCCGTAAAGTATGGATCAGGACGACTAGAATTGGAAGGGGTTGTGCCAGCAAGGCTAAGTATGTTATCTGTGTTTCTACAGCACACAGACAGGCTATAGGGTCCCTGGCAGGGAATGGTCTGGGGGATGGTGAGTTCTAAAAGAAGGAAGAGGGCCAGGAAAAAGTCATGATCCTTGGCAAGCAGCTGCAGGGCTACCTGAGTTGGGAGGGTATAAAGATAAGAGTTGTCAGGGAATCAAGGTTAAGTTACAAGTGTCTTCCCTCTATATGGGCTGGATAGAGAGTTCCTTGGAGTGAGGGTTTCAGTATCTATGGGTCCAAAGGAGAAAGAAGGGTCAAGAGAAGGTCACGATCCCAGAAAAGCATCCACAATTCGACCAGGGTTGGGAAGGACTGTGCTTGAGTGCACAGGTAGGTTACCTGTATCTCTGCCCTAAGTGGGCTGACTAGTGGGCCCCTGGCAGTAAGAATTCCATTGTTTCATGAGTCTCAAAGGGAAAAAGAGGATCTGGGAGAAGGTCTTGTTGCTATCTTTATTTAATTGATTATAGACTAGGAAGGCTTTTCTTGGCCCCTTAATAGGCCAGTATTCATATTATAAGATGGCATATGATAATGAAGCCATTCTAATCTTAGTAACCAGTATTATGCCTTATAGCACACCTATAGTACTTGTTTAGTTCTTTGTAACAATGTCTGGACCACTGTGGTGAAGGAGATAATCATGGCTGAACTACTGGGCAGAGTGGGGAGTACACTATCATTTGTTGACTGCTCATCATATTTCACATGCTTGGGGACTTTACATGTGTTAACTCATTTAATCCCTACCACATGACATGTGAGGTAGGTGGTGTTATTTCCACATTACTACTGAGTAAGTCAAAGCGGGAAGAAGTAAGATAATCGGATAACGCCACTTTCTCGATATTTAAAATTTTAAGAATCCCTTTTTGGCTGAGGATGAAAGACTTAACTCATCCCAGCATCTCAGCTGTAGGTTGATCTTTTCTAAAATCCCTAGATTCATCTGGGCCCCTGTCCCTCTTTCAGATTCAGCCATGCTAATCTGTCTTTAGTTGTTCCTTTATTGTGTTGTGTCTTTCTGCTCTAGGGTCTTCGTTCATGCCATCCTCACTACCTGGACTGCTTTCCCTTGTCGCTCTGTACTCAATGACGGAGGACAAGTGTTCAGTAAATATTTGTTGGACATATTTGTGGGTGTTTGCTACTTAGTGCATACTTATTAAATATAGTTAAATGTAAATTTAATTGTTATTATTATCCAAAGGTAAAAATCTAGTTAAGGGTAGAACTAGCATGTATACCCAGGTATGAGTTTAAAGTACATGTTCTTTCAAGATGTGTCTCTGCCTGAAGAAATGGGTTCTTGACCCAACACCCACTCAACTGGCTACATGAATCAAGATAGGATACCACTCTGGTTATCATTTTCCCATCTGTAAAATTGTGATAGAAGGAGGTAGAGTTCCAGATGTTCTGTATATAATCTAGAAGATGTTGAGAATAGAAGTCTAGACAGGAAGGGGTCTAAATAAGTAATTTTCTCATAAAAGTAAATATTGTTCCTCTATAAGACAGGTCAATAGCTCCATCCAGAGTTTTTTGTACCGCTGGTAACTTGACTCAAAGGTAATGTAGTATAGTGTGTAATATGCAGGTATTAGAGTTACTTTTGCATCACTATGTCAATGTTCCCGACATAAGCAAAACAAGGGGACATTTTTAGATCAGCCAGCCATGCTGTATGGTATGAGAGTCATCAGCTACAAGTTTAACATTAAATTCATTAAAATTAAGTGTCATTTGTAACTCAGTCCTTTAGTTATAGTAGCCACATTTCATGTGCTCAGCAAGCAATATGGGCTGTTGCTTTGGAAATCATGCATACAAAACATTTCAGTCACTGCAGGAAGTTTATTGGACATTGCCTCTCTAGACTTTCTCAGGTCCAGGTCACTGTTGCTAGTTATCTTTGATAGGAGTGCTTTGTGATGGGAGACTTTTATTTGTAATTAGAGACTTTTTAGCATCTCTGGCCCATATCCACTAAAGCCCAGTAGTCCTCTTCCTTGACTCAATCCCACAGCTGGAACCTGCACCCTCCTTTGCAAAAGTCCTGAGGCAATAAAATTGACCCCCACTTTGCTCTGATTGTCTCTGTCTGTGAGAGCAAGGGTTAGAAAGATGGCTTAGAAGGAGAGGCCTGACTCTGCTTCCCATTTCTGTCTTCCTCCATCCTCCTGCTGGCCTGTTTCCTGCTCTTGAGAAATTTCAGGAACAAGACTCTGCAGATGGAAAAGATCAAGGCCCGTTTGAAGGCCGAGTTTGAGGCACTGGAGTCAGAAGAGAGGCACCTGAAAGAATACAAACAGGAGATGGATCTCCTGCTACAGGAGAAGATGGCCCATGTGGAGGAACTCCGGCTGATCCATGCTGACATCAATGTGGTATGTGACTTGTTGCCTGGAGCCTGTCTCTGGGCCTGTTAAGGATGAGGTAATAGAAAATGGTGTTACCTTTCATTTAGATGTGGCTGTGGCCAGCTCAGATGAGAAGGCTGTGGAGTAGAAAATTCTAGTTTTGAGGCTAGCTCTGGTTATGTCACTGACCAACAGCAATGGACAAGTCCTTTATTTCTGAGCGTCATATTTTCTCCCTGTATTATGAAAGATGCTAACTGACCTTCAAGGGTTCATTCAGTTCTGACATGTTCACATTCTGGAAGTCTGCAGCTTAAGAAGTAGCTAAGGAAAAGTGGACTAGATGTCTGCCTCTTGAAGATAGCTTAAAATACTCAAAAGCTTCCAACAAGACCAAACAAATCCTCTCTGTTTACTTATGAAAGTGGGACTCTCTTGTTTAGACTGCCATTTGGAAACTCTTGGAATATTGGGAATAAATTGCTGCATTGACAAACTTCCCTTGAATGGAGTTATTCGTGAAAAGTCTAGGCATCTCTACTTGCTATTCCTTTATCAGGAAGTGGGAAGGGTTTACCTATGAAGTTCTTTCTAATCCTTAGAGCCTATGACAGTATCTTTTTTTTAATTCATTTTTTTTGATGGAGCTAAATTTCTCTTCTTGGCAAACTCATTTCTGTGAGATTACTCATTGCCAGGATATTGTCAGGCCTAGAATCCTTAAAAAATATAAAAATGAGGTTTGTATAATAGACCCCTGGGGTTTTATGTGTTAGAGAGCACAAGATTGTACGTCTCCTGGAGGCAACTGTAGACTTTGCTGCAAGCTGACTGATGATATAGAATCAATAGAATGAATCATGTGTCCTTCATAGACTAGTTGAGAATCCAGGCCAGTAGATCTCAGACTAGTGTATGAGAGTCAACTGGAGAGCCCATTAGAACACAAATTGTTGAACTTTTTTTCCAGAGTTCCTTGTTACATCTGTTAGGTAAGGGCTTGAGAATTTAAAGTTCTTTGTTCCTAAATGCTGCTGCAGCTGCTGGTGGGGGATGGGAAGAAGGGTGGTAGGGTGGAAGTGTGGCAACCACAGCTTGAAAACAATCGACCTAGGGAAAATGTAACTGGCCTGGAAGACACAAGTCTTCAATTTTTTGTGTAGGTTTTGTCCATAAGACAAAAGTATAAGAATAAACCCTTTCTTCTCTGAACTTCAGCTCCCCAACCTCTAAAAGTGGAGATGATGACCTAGATGAGGTGAGCTAGATGACTCTAAAGGCAATTCCAGCTATGAGGTGTTGTTGAGTAATTTAACCACCATTTTTTGTGAGCTTTTACTCTGTTAATTCCTATATTAAATGCTTCACATGAATTTGATCATCGAATCTTTATTAACACTGCATGGGGTATGCACTGTTAAACTTTCACTATCATAGTAATGAAGAAACTGAGGCTTGATCAGTCATGTAGAAGATGTAGAGAACTTGAACATAGATTGGACTCCCTCTGGAGTTGGTGCTGTTATCTGTTCAGTTAGAAAACTTCCTGGAGAACTTCGGGATCTTTTCTGTTTCTCCCCTGCTCTATTTTCCAGATGGAAAACACCATTAAACAGTCAGAAAATGACTTAAACAAGTTGCTGGAGTCAACCCGGAGGCTTCATGATGAGTATAAGCCACTGAAAGAACACGTGGATGCCCTGCGCATGACATTGGGACTGCAAAGGCTTCCTGACTTGTGTGAAGAGGAAGAGAAGCTCTCCTTGGAGTAAGCTGCCTGCCCTCTGACCCCAAAATAACACGATGTAGCAGAAGGGAGGGGGGGAGCGGCGACACAGATGGACGTGGATATATGTTAGTTGCTAATTCCTTGCATGACCTTCTTCAAGTCTCTATGCTGACCTATTGCCAAAAACAATGATGAGATGACATTTAATAGGTGACTTTTTAAAATACTTTGTGCAACTTTTGACAATGTAAGCATTTTACCTATGTACTGGCATGATGGCTCAGGGGGTAAAATGGCTTTCCACCAACACTGGGGACCTGAGTTCCATTCCTGGGACCCAAGTGGTGAAGGAAAGAATGAACCCCTGCAGACTGTCCTCTGACTTCTGTCCTTATGACATGGCAGCATCATGTGCCTGCCTACACATACACATGCACGAATAAATAAATTTAATGTAACATTCAAAAATAACTTACCCGTGAATTTTAAAAGGTCACTTTCCAAGTTAGGGTCTGGAAGAGTATACAGAAACCTTGGAAAACATGAAAGGATATGCTTCCATTTTCTCCAGAGTTAAAAGCTAGGCTCATTTTAAAGAGAGAGTTCAGCCCAACAGGAGGAAGTATATCCTAAAGGTACAGCTGGTTGCCTGTAGAAGTAGTGAGCTTCTTATTCCTAGGAGGACATAAATATAGGCCTGAGAATGCTTAATAAGAACATTGCAAGTGATCATCAAATAGAGAATAGGTCTAAATATCTTGCTAGCCCTAAGATTCTTGATCATCGGCATCTATCAGAGTTAACAAGAAAAATGTCTACCATTGCTACTGATAATGTACCTAGTTAAGTGGAAAGAGCCATGTGCTATAGGGAGGGTAGTATTGTTCTAGAGAAGGTCCTAGTACAATTTTTCATTCCTTAGCATAGAGACTTTAAGAGGGGCAAGATTCTTCTTGCTTTCAGAATGATCTAGCCAATGTCTTTCACCCCCAAAGTTACTTTGAGAAGCAGAAAGCAGAATGGCAGACAGAACCTCAAGAACCCCCCATACCTGAATCCCTTGCTGCTGCGGCTGCTGCTGCCCAACAACTCCAAGTGGCCAGGAAACAGGACACACGGCAGACAGCCACCTTCAGACAGCAGCCTCCACCTATGAAGGTGAGTAAGCTAGATTGGACCATGGAGGAAGCAAAGTATCCTGCAATAGGAGGCTGATGATACAGTGTTTGAGGTTGTGGCCTTACTTACTTTAGATCTTACTTAAACAATGTTTGATTGGGACACAGAGGATCGGATGCTATGTTGAATCCATGTTGCTTTTGTTGCTGCACATTCCCAGAGAGATTAGAATACAAGAGGGTTGGCAGGCCCTGCTAAAATATAATTTTCTAAAGGTTAGAAAGATGATCTTCATACAAATACATAGTGAACATATCTCATTAGTGAGGGATCCGGCAGAATCCCAAGGCATCTTCTAAGTACTTTTGATGAACAGATGTTTACATGGTTGGAAACAGATGCTGAAATAAATTTGGAAATTTTTATACAGAAATTATTTATGTCTTCTAGAGACATAAGTGTGCTACCTTTGTAATTACCTTTTCTTCCCAGTGGAATTAATTTGCATTTCTGCTAGGCAAAAACTGTTTGTGGGTTATCAGTGAAGCAACACAGAATCAGGTCAATAGTAAATAGTCAAACAGACATTTTACTGGAGTAGTTGCCCAGTAGACCATAACTTACAGGTATAGTCTGACTTGTTGTATGCTTTCATTGACGATTTTCTGACACACACATGCCAAGTGATTTGTGTGTTGTATCTTTTTTTGGTTTGGTTTGAGACAAAGTTTCTCTGTGTAGCTCTGGCTGTCCTGGAACTCACTTTGTAGACCAGGTTGGCCTCGAACTCAGAGATTTCCCCTCCCTCTGCCTCCCGAGTGCTGGGATCAAAGGCATGTGCCACCAAATCCAGCTAGTGTCTTGTATCTTAACATAAAATAGAGTTGAATAATTGTAACAGACCACTTAATGTGGAAAGTCTAATATATTTACGAGCCACCACATGGCTCATGATGTAAAAGCACTTACCATGTAAATGTGATGATCTGAGTTTGATCCCTGAATCCCATGGTGGAAGTAAAGAACCAACTCCCAAAAGCTGTTATGACTGTTTTCTGGGCCCCCGAGTATCTGCAGTCTGAAGCGTTGCTTAGGAGAGTCTGACTGCACTAACTTTATTTATCCTGTCTACCCCCATCAGGCCTGCTTGTCATGTCACCAACAGATTCATCGAAATGCACCTATATGCCCTCTTTGCAAAGCCAAGAGTCGGTCACGGAACCCCAAAAAGCCAAAACGGAAGCAAGATGAATGAAGAGAACGTGAAAGGCTAGACCTCTGTTAATTGTAAACCCTCCCTTTGGCCAGAGTGATAGATGTCCTGATTTTCTAAAAATTACCCGTTCCTTCCCCTCCCGAGTCTTCTATTTAATTTGCTGGGAGAATAACCCCTCTCTCATTGCTCTTCTTTCTTTCTGCTCTTGGGATATTAGTTTCAAGAACAGCTGTGGTTTGGGTGCTAATGATTGGATCTCATGACTCCTTCTCTCCAGCTCACCTCTCAACTACAGTCCTTGTTTGGAGCTGACTGCGAGATAAAAGACCCTGATTAACCTTTCCTTTTGTTCCCGAGGACTGGAACCTAATGAGCTGCAGGGTGTAAGGACTGGAGAAGGTCCATTTCCTGCTTTAAGAAAAGGCCTCTATGATTTCCTTCCCTCTATTTTTGACTTAGGTTCTGAAGGAACAACAACTTTATTTTTGCTGGACTTCTCAATGGGCTGAATGCATATATCTCCCCAATATCCAGTTCATCACTAAAGCCCAGGAGTAATTTAGACAAGTGTTCTTTCTTATAGTAATTTGTGAGGCTCTGGCGTTATTCTATAGTTCCATCCAGGTCTTCCAGTTATCTTCAAGTTCTTACATACCAGGCTGGGCATCTTGAGATCTCAAGATCTGGGAGTCTTTCCCTATACCTTTTTTTTTGTTCTTTGCAAATCAGTAGACATTCCCCACAATGAAATTAGGGAGTCAGACCCATGCTGCAATCTCACCTAGTTCACTGCCTAAAATATGAGGACTGATGGCTATGGTATAGGAATTGCCTTGGGCTGAGAACCCCTGAGCTGACTTTAGCTTTGAATTCTGTTTAAAAACCACCACTCTAATATCTGCTCGATTGTATGGCATTGGGAGGAGAGAAGTGGATATAGTGTTACATGAATGCCAGTCATTTCGTACATGTAAGTGAGTATGACTTTGGTTTTCTATTCTTTCCTCCCTTTGGGTCTGTCTTCCCTAAGATAGCCTCAGTTAAGGAAGTTGTTGGTTACTCTTTTTCTGTGGGTTGTGTAGGTGACCTTTCTTCTCCACAAAAGGAATGAAGCTCTTCAAGCCCCACAGCTCACTTCTTTATCAAAGCTAAGCTTCCTTGTCATGCTACTCTTAGATCTATGGGATGAAATCGGGGCTGACTGGTGAAAAAGAGTTAGATGCAGGTTTCTACCCCTGGCTGGGGAGAAGAGGGACATATTTATCCTGTTTTTCTTTAACTTTTGGCTTTGAGTCATGATAATATGTGTTCCAAACATCAACCATTCCTCTGCCTTTTGAAAGTAAAAGTGTTATGATATGATTTCATAAATCCTTTTAAATAAATGTTCATTTGTTGGAATAAATGCAAATGGGGTGCATTCTACGTACTGGACAACAACAACAGTAACAATAGAGAGGGGGAAATGAAAAAGACCAGGAGCTGGGAGCACTGTGGTTGAAGACAATAGATGACTGGAGCAATGCTACCTGCCGTGGCTAGAGTGGAAGTGCAGGACCCCAATGCTATTTTCTTAGAGTGACTAGTTAAGAATATGGGGAGGCCTGTATCCATGCCACTACCTGAGTGAATGAAAACATAGGAGCATGATGAAAGCAGACCAAAGCAATTATATTAAGGCAGGAACTATGGTTCTTGTAATCTTTCTACTGCCTCTTCCCCAATATTCCCTGAGCCATAGATGCAGGAGCTGTGATGTAGGTGTTTCTGTTGGGGCTGGGTTCCCTACTAATCCCCTGATTAGTGCATTGTGTTCAGTTGTTTTCTGTGATGTCTCCATTTGCTGTAGAGAGGCTGGCTTCATTGATGAGGAGTGGTAGCTACACTGATCCTGTGGGTATAAGGATTAGAATGTAGTAAGGAATTATGCTAGTCTCCTGAAGTAGTGGTGGTAATAGATTCTTTTCTCAAGTCTATGACCTCATTAGCCCCAGCAAGCTGGCTAGGTTTCTAGTGTCAGGCATGATTTTCCTCCTGTTGAGTGGACCTTAAGTCCATCCAGTTAGACAGCTGTCAGTTGCCACCAGCATGTGAGTGCCTCTCCTTACACCTTTATCATATCTTGTCATGTAGCAATGCTTCCTTGTGGGACTATCTTTGGATCATCAGCCCCCAAATATCAACACGGTTATCCCACAACATTGCCATGCTGGTGATTGTCATGGTTCATAGGTGTTGCAGCTGGGTAGGACTTTCTATTTGTTCCCTCTTGGCAGCTTGCAGAGTATTTTCTGGAACCACTGAAGCTAGGCAGCAGGGAAGAGGCTTTCAGGTCAGATCCAATTTGAGTCATCTGAGTCCTGTGTCCTATGTGTCTGGTGTCTTCAGTAACGGGGCTCACCCTAAACTCCTGAGAGGCAAAAAAGAACTACATCGATATTGCTTTGGGAGTCACGTGGACTACCTTACCAACCCTTCCAAGGGAGGAATCTCATGTTTGGTACCAGGGTTTTTGTTATCCTATCCTATGGTTCTTGTAGAGAGCATTGTCACCTCAAGTAGCTTAACTTCCTTTAATATGCATATATATGTTGCATATATATATGCATACATATGCTTATATGCATAGTGTGTAATTTTAGGTAAATATAAAATAATGACTCCTTGAAGCTTTATCAAACAACCTTGATGTTATTTGTCTCTTGCTCCTCCTTCTTTTTCTGTATTGACCTCCCCACCATCTATCTCCCCAGTTGGAGGTCCTCACCATTATTCTGTTTCCCACCACTTCATATCTTCTTCTTTGGCTCTTTTTTTCTGTTGGTTTTCTTTGTCCTATTCTGCTTTGTCTGTTTTTATTTTTATTTTTAGATACCTATTTGTTTTCTAATGAGAGAGAGAGAAAGGATGTAGGTTTGGGTGGGTGGTAATGTGGGAAGGGTTGGGGGAAGGGAAACAGTGATCAGAATATAGTGTATGAAAGAAATTATTTTCAATTTAACAAAAAAGGGGAAAAAAGAATAGGAAAGGCACAGGTATCCAGTTTCTCCATTCCTATTCAATAGTGTTTGAAGTCTTAGCTAGATCAATAAGACAAGAGAAGGAAGTAAAAGTGATACAAACAGGAAAAGAAGTTTAGGTATCCCCTGGCAGTGGGATCAGGACCCATCCCTGGTGCATGAGCTGGCTTTTTGGAGTCCATTACCTATGGTGGGACACCTTGCACAGCCTTGATGCAAGGGAAGGGACTTGGACCTACCTCAACTGAATGTACCAGGCTCTGCTGACTCCCAATAGGAGGCCATACCTTGTTGGAGGAGCGTATGGGAGGCGGATTGGAGGGGGAAGGCTGGAGGAGTGGGAGAAGGGAAGAGAGGGGCATCTGTGGTTGGTATGTAAAATAAATAAAAAATTCCTTAATATAAATTAATTAATTAATTAATAACATGTGAAAGGACTGCTTCTGTGGAACCATAGCTGAGGATCTCCATGACAGGGCAATAGCAAGAAACAAGAGAAGTTCCAGTGAGGCTCCAATATTGACCAGAAGCCAGAGGCCTTGAACCAGACCAATAACTAATTGCAATGAACATTTGCAAGTAAAGCTGCTTGGCCAACAGGGTGTACTGCATGACATACCACAGCTCCCAAGGCCACTACAACAAATGGAAATGTGATGAAGAAGCAGAAACGACAGAGAATCTAAGCGGGTTTTTTTTTGTTGTAGTTTTTGTCTTTGTTTTTGTTTTTGTTTTTAAGTCTAAGTGTTCAAATCACTTCCCATTAAGTGTTGAAATACACATTTCCAGGTGGACTTTATGTGATTACTTCTGGATGCTTCTTATGAATAAAGTATTTTTCACTTAAAAAAAAAGTGATACAAACAGGAAAAGAAGTTCAGATATCCCCTAAGAATCTACATATAAGACACCAGAAAGCCTCTAGAGAAAGAGCTATTAGAGATGATAACTACTTTCAGCAAATGACAGGACACAAAATTAACACACAAAAACCACTAGACGTAGGATATATCAATGAAAAACATACTGAAAAAGACACCAGGGTAACAATCCCATTCATAATAGCCACAAACGAGATGCATAAAATTCTCTGGGCGGTGGTGGCACACTCCTTTAATCCTAGCACTTGGGAGGCAGAGGCAGGTGGGTCTTTTTGAGTTCAAGGCCAACCTGGTCTACAGAGTGAGTTCCAGGACAGTCAGGGCTACACAGAGAAACCTTATCTCAAAACAAAACAAATAAACAAAAACAAAAAAAGGAAAAGAAAAGAAGTAAAATTCTTAGGAATAAACCTGTCTGAGGATAGCAGTCTGTTCTCCATTGAAGTCTATGACTTTCCTGATCACATTTTTTTGTCTAAGTTCCTAGCACCAGATGTGAATTTCCCCCTATGAAGCCTGCCTTAAGTCCAGTCAGAAAGTTGGTTCTATTCATACCCACTCTCACCACTGTTGTAGTAGCTAGCACATCTTTCGAGGAAACTCCATTGTAAAACACGCAGAATTCACAGCGGAGTGCTACTTTTGGCCATAATTCTTCCCAGAATTCTTAGTAGCATCTTCTAGTACAACAGAGGCTAATTTGCAGGGAGGGGATACTTCTGTCCCAGTCCTGACTTTATTTCTCCAAGTCCTGCAACCAAAGCATGCAAAGTCTTCAACAATAGGGGCTAACTAATCAGTTCTAGAATGCAGCCAAAAGTAGCACTCAGCTGTGAATTCTGCGTGTTTTACAATGGAGTTTCCTCGAAAGATGTGGTGATGAAATGGGGGAGGGGCAACTGTGATTAGAATATGTTATATGAATTTTCAATTAAAAAGAGAGAGAATAATGTATGGAGCAGCAATGAACTTGGCTGAGCAAGTAATAAAAAATGAGAGAACAATGTAACAACCAAACTTGCTTGTCTTGGATTTCTAGTGTAAGTAATGTTTACAACCTAAGCTAGTGTACAGCTTTTATTTTAAGATGTGTACTCTGCTGTGACCTTGACCCGAAGAGCAATATATATGGCTCTGTTTGTCTGCTAGGATAATCGTTTACTGAAAACATTAAACTGGGTAAAAACAAATATCCAGTATAAATGTTGATAGTAACACTGCTCGGTAGTGTTTGTTTGTCATCTGGGTCAGCTGTGGTCAGTTGGAGTCCCTGGATTAATCCATTGTTAAACTGTGTTAAAATTTTCTGTAAAGTATCCCTCATTTCTTCCTCATCTGGTGCTTTCTGTGCACAAATAAAGAACAAAAGTCTCTTGTGAGGGATGGACACAGGGACAGACACAGACACAGACAGCATTCTGGTAGACATAGGGACACAGATCGAGACCCATACAACAGACAGACAGGAAACAGATGGAAAACACATGGAGAAAAGTACAGAATTCAAACTATGGCTCCCTCTTGGTTAAACTACCCCAAGGGTAAGTGCTTTGATTCCTTTCTTTAGTGTGATACTGACACATACTGGTGACTGATTTTCATTAATGTGTTTAGCAGAAGGAAACAGCTGCTATATTTCTGGGTCTCCTGTTTCTGTATTCTAAGAGGTGTCCAGGAAAGTGAAAGGAAGAAAGAGTTGGGAGAAGAGGATTGAGATGTTCAAATCAGTGGGTCATTTACATATTACCTACCCCTCCCAAGTTTATATTATGTAGAATTGTTAGAGACTTTTGTTTGTAGCATTTTTCCTTGGTTGAATAAGCCCAGGTGGGTTTAAGGTCCCAGATTGATTCTGGCAATGCCTTTCATTTGTTAATCACTGGCACCTTCTCCACCACACTAATTGCTATTCTCCTGCCTCTGAGTGATATCATACCATAAGTCAATCAGAAAGGGCTTTACTGATTTCCATGGGCAAGATGTTCATTCATCAGATATGCATAAGAAGCTGGTTTGTGGTGGTTCTGTCAGAAAAGGACGGGCTGGAAAAAAGAAACAGGAATGCATTATTTGTTAGAGACAGGGACAAATAACTACAAACAAAGCCAGTGTGCAAGACGATAAAAGACTATAAAGTTTAAGATACAAAATGCCTCAATTGCAATTTACAGAATAGGAAAAGATTTTCACCAATCCCACATTTGACAGAGGGCTAATATACAAAATATGTAAAGAACTCAAGAAACTGCAAATCAACAAGTTAGGTAATCCCATTGAAAATGGGGGTACAGATCTAAACAGAATTCTGAACAGGAATCTCAAATGACTAAGAACCACTTAAAGAAATAGTCAACATCCTTAGCCATCAGGGAAATGCAAATCAAAATTACTCTGAGATTCCATCTCACACCTGAATGGCTAAGATCAAAAACACAAGTGGCAGCTTATGCTGGTGAGGATGTGGAGCAAGGGAAACACTACTCCGTTGTTGGTAGGAGTGCAAACTTGTACAGGCACTTTGGAAGTCAGTGTGGTGGTTTCTCAGAAAACTGGGAATCAACCTACCATAAGACCCAGCTATACCACTCTTGGGCATTATACACAAAGGATGCTCAATCATACCACAAGGACAATTGCTCACCTATGTTCATAGCAGCTTTATTTGTAATAGCCAGAACTTGGAAACAACCGAGATGCCCCTCAACCGAAAATGGATAAAGAAAATGTGGTACATTTACACAATGGTGTATTACTTGGCTGTTAAAAAATAGCATCATGAAATCTGTAGGCAATGGGTGGAACTAGAAAAAAATCACTCTGAATGAGGGAACCCCCAAAAGACAAACATAGTATGTACTCACTTATAAGTGGATATTAATTTTAAAGTAAAGGATAATCATGCTACAATCCATAGACCCAGAGAGGCTAAGTAATAAGGAGAGCCCAAGGGAGGATGTGTACATCTCTCTAGGAAGGGGAAATTAAGTAGATTTCATAGGTAGACTGGGGATAGATGAGGATATGAATAGGATTGATTTGGTAGGGGTGGGGTGTGAAGGGATAGAGTACTAGGAGAGAGGAGTGGAATTGGAGGCGGGCATTTCAGAGGCAAAGGAGAAATATAGTGTAATGGAAGTTCCCAGGAATCTACAAGGGTGACCCTAGCGAAGGCTCTTAGTAATAGGGGATAAGGAATCTGAACCAGCCATCTTCTGTAACCAGGCAAATTTCCAGGGGAGGGACTTGGACACCAACTTAGCCACAAAACCTTCGACCTACAATTAGTCCTTCCTGCAAGATGTGCTGGGGTAAAGGTTGTGTAGAACTTGCTAGAATGGGCAGCCAATGACTGGTCCAAATTGAGATCCATACCATGAGAGGGAGCCCATGTCAGAATCTGTCTGGAGGGCCAGGAACCAGAGACTGGATAGCCCAGGACCTAGGAGAAAAACAAACATGACTGGCAAAAAAAAAAAAAAAGTCAATGAAATGATTCCTAATGATATTCTGCTATAATTGAAGACTGGAGCCTAGCATAATTGTTATTAGAGAGGCTTCATCCAGCAGCTGATAGGAGCAGATACAGAGACCCACAGCCAAACGTTAGGCAGAGCTCTGAGAATCAAGGGCAAGAAAGGATTGTAGGAGCCAAAGGGGTCAAGATACCACAAGAAAACGGCCCACAGAATCAACTAAGCAGGGATCGTAGGGACTCACAGAGACGCAACTGACAATCGGGAAGCCTGTATGGGTCTAAACTACATTCTCTGCATATACGCTGTGGTTGTATAGCTTGGTGTTCCTGTAGGACTCCTAACAGTGGGAGCAGGGGCTGTCTCTCTTTTCCCTGCTTTTGGGACCCTTTTCCTCCTACTGGCTTGCTTTTTCCCAGCCTTTATATGAAGAGAAGTGCCTAGTTGTATTATAACTTGACATGCCATGCTTGGTTGATATCCCTGGGAGGCCTGCCCTTTTCTGAAGGGAAAAGCAGAGGAGTCGATCTGTGCGACAGGGGATGTGAAGGGACTGGAGGGGAGGAGGGAGGGGAAACCATGGTCCAGATGCAATATATGGGAGAAGAATAAATTAACAAGTTCATTTAAAAAAAAGCTTCAATTGGGATCAAGGCTTTGTCATTCCTTGTTAGATGGCTTCAGGAAAAGTAATTAGTCTCTGTTTGTTTCTTGTTCTTTCTTGTCACACAGAAGTTGTGTTTGTTAGTTTTGTCAACTTAACACAAACTCGAGGCACCTGGGAAGATAGAGCCTAAAATGAGAAAATGTATCTATCAGATTGGACTGTGGGAATGTCTGTGGGGGCATTTACTTAGTTAAGGATTGATGTGGGAGGTTTCAGCACACTGGGTAGCACTACAAATGAGTGGTCCTGGGTTGTCTAAGAAAGCAATCTGGGCAAGCATGAAAATCAGCATTCCTCCATGATCTCCATTTCAGTTCCTCCCTCCATGTCACCGCTTCAGCTCCTTCCATGACTTCCCTCAGTGACAGATTGTGATGTGGAAGTGTAGATCAAATAAACTGTTTCCTTCCACGAGGTGGCTTGGCCAGTGTTTTATCACAACAATGGAAATTGGTATCAGAGAGTGACATCTTGCCATGATGGATCTGACCATATTTCTTTGGGGAGGATTGTACACATGTTTGGAACTTTGGGCTGGAAAAGCCATTGGGTGTTCAGAGCTAAGTACACTGTTCTGTAGGGATATAGAAAATACTGTGGAGAAACACAGATGATGAAGGCCTGGCTTCTGAAACTCCAGAAGGAAATTTAAGCATGTCTCTAAAACTATCAGGTCTGTTCATTTGATATTTTGTGTTAAGAATCTGCAGAAGTAAAACCTGTGCTTTACTGAGACAATATATACTGATTTCCTAGGAATTAAAAAAAATCAGCTATGACTAATAAGAGATCAGCATTATTGAGGTGAAACCTTCTGAGAATTAGTTCCTTAGGGTCAGCACAAAGAAGCTGTCTTCCAGGAAAGCGGCTTCTCAAGTTGGCAGATGAATTTGCTAGTATGTAACTGTCTCCTATGTGGTTTTGGTGACATGAAAGCTTGAAGATTTGAGAGGTCCTGGAGAGAAGCTGAATCCTGAAACCATGTGGTAAGGTTGGAGTCCTTACAGAGAGGCCAGGAGGCCATTGGTGAAGGTTCAGCTTCAGTTGAAGTGGAAACCCTGGGATTGAAATGGTCATGGAGAGAAGGTGAGGTTTGTAGCCATGTAGTAGGGCCAAAATTCCTGAAGAGAGCCCAGCAGGGCACTGGTGAAGGTACAGGCTCCAGGTGGGTCAAGGATACATAATGAGACCATGTCTAATTTTAAAGAAAAGAAGAATTTGTTTGTAATTCAGTCTTGCAAGCCCTCCCCCTCAGAGCAGCAAGACAAATTTATGGTTCTCTCCAGTACCTGGATCCTTGTCAGTTAGGCTAAGCCAGATTAAATCAGGTGATTTGGAAGTTCCAGCCATACCCCAAAATGTATAAAAATCAGAAAATCCCTTTGTTCAATGAATTCTAAAGGCTTTTACTTCTAGGATCCCTATCATACTGTACAGGGCTGCTATCTCTCCTAATCCTCTATTTTAAGTGAACTCTTCTAATAAAACCATTCTTCAGATTTCTAAGGGAAGGATTTCTCTCCCTTCCAGGCCTCCACATGCTGCCTCTGGTATAATAGTTTATCTCTACTAATGCTCTCACAATTCTCTTCAGATTGTGCCCCACAATGATTGCAAGGCTTTATCTCTTAATAAAGCTTACTCTGAAGGGTAATTTCATATCAGCTCCTTTACCAACTCCCTTCACCCCCCCCCACAAACCATGGAAAAAGTGGAACTTGAACTTCAAAAAAATGAGTGATCTCCATGGGCTACAAAGGAATATAAACTATTCACAATCCAATGGCCAAAGAATTATTGTTAACTGTCTCTAGAAATCATATTAGTAAGGAAATAGTGAGAGGACATTGGACTTTTAGGACAGATCAGGTGATGTGAAATATTCTATCCAGAAAGGATGGAACAACCTTAGATAAATGCAGATTTTGACATAATCCTCAAAACATGGAACTGTGACAAAGAGAAATATTAAAGAGTCTGGATATTTAGAACTTGTGAGGAAGGCTTGACCGTTAGTCAAATTTTGGGAATAATCTATGGAAAAATCCCTCCTTGAGGTACTTGAATTTGAAGCTAAATATGGTTTTGCCATTCTCTAATTTTTTTCTTCAGGATTGAATATCCTGAATTGCCCCCACCAATTAATGCAGGCTCTGTTACAGTTGCCAGCTGGCTGTTTTGGCTGAAAATCCTCTTCCTCTGCATAGTCCCAAATTCAGTACTTCTCTGAATATGATAGTCATAAAAATATCCCAAACTTATTACTTAAACTAGCTGATTAATGTATTAGTCTATTATATTTTCTATATTAATATCTTATAATTTTGTGTTCTTTTCTGCAAAATAATTAATTTATATACAGAACCATAAGAAGCTTCTTGAACATGTAGATTTCCAATAACGTTTCCTCACAAGTTCTGATTTAGTAGATGATTCTAGTACTCTATACGCCATACTTGAAAAAAATTTGTTTTCTTTGCTGGGATATTTCTTCATAAAAAAAAAAAAGCAACCTGAATTCCTTGTATAACCTGTCCCAATGAGCACCCTTGACTGTATTCTTTTTATTCTTATTACACTATTTAAAAGAAAACTACTTTCTTAACAACAAACTTTTAAATATACACTGCAGTTTATAAACATAAGTACAACATTATACAGCAGTGCTCTAAAATGTATTCTTCATGTTACATAGCTGTAACATGACAAAGTTGTTTAGGTAGTGAAGAAGTATTGATCTGGGGAAAACTGAGAGGTGGGGAGTGAATATGATCAAAATATATTGTGCAAAACACTCAAAAACATTCCTTCTTTAAAGAAAGAAGGAATGGAGTTGAATGGTGGAGTGGTGGGGAGAGCTGGGAGATGATGAGGGAAGGAAACTGGGATCAGAATATATTGTATGAAAATTTTCTTTTTCACTTAAGGAAAAATAGAATACTGATCATAACTTAAAAAGAACTAATTTTAAGATAAGAAAGAAAACATAGTTTGTCTTCTTAAGATGAAAAAATGGATTGTATTAAGTTGTTTCCTTGGTGCAACATTTTTGAGAGCTTCAACTGGAAACTGTGTATCTTGTGTAGCCAAGTACTGATTGTGCCACAACAAGCCAAATGTCATCAACATGAAAATAAGATTATTGGCTGCAATAATTGTGACAAATACCTCTATTCATGATCCAAATATCCATTATCACCTGTCTATTTTTATTTATTTCCTAACAATTTAATATGAATAATTGAGGAACAGAGGTAGGAGAACCATCAGTTTGAGTCCAGCCTAGACTGCATAAAAATAAATAAAAAATAACATAAAGACAAACACATCCGAGTGTAATAGCATGTGCTTGTAATTCCAGCACTCCAGAAGCAAAAGCAGGAGGATTTCTATTACTTCAAGACAAATCTGGGATGCTTAGTGAGTTCTAGGCCAGCCTGGGCTATAGAATGAGTTCCTAGCCAATTAAGGCAATAGAAAAAGTTCCTGTCTAAAAAAGAAAAAAAAAAAACTAAACAAACAAACAAACAAAACCCTCACAACTACTGTGCTATTTGTTGCAAAATTTACATTAAAATGAAATAGAGAGGCATTATAAAAATAAGCAGAATGCAATAGAAGGTTTTCTTCCTCTTTACCCAATTACTATATATTCATCGAGCTATATTTCAATGTAAAATCCCATGCTACCACTACATAAGTGGTGGCAATGCAATTTCTTTGTGTTATATAATTTAGACTTGCCTTGTGTTTTGGGCCTCAAAGTAGTACCATAGTATAAGCAAGTGGTTGAAAGAGAAGAGAGAAAATGTATGAAATGAGGTAGAAGGTCCTAAGATACAGCAAACATTGTGGGGAAGGAACATTTTGTTAGGAAAATTGATCTTTAAGAATTCAAATAGACCCAATAGGCCAGGAAGTCACTCTGAAAGAAGTTTCTAGATAGGAATAGTGGTATACACTTTCAATCCCCTTATTTGGAAACTAGAAGCATGTAGATCTCTGTGAGTACAAGGTCAACCTGGTTACATAATGAGCATCAGGCCAGCCAAGGCTATATAGTGCTACCTATATAAAGACTTCTACAAGAAACGAGAAATAAAAGCTGAACAGTAACAGTGATAAAAGAAACCATAAAACTGATATCACTATTGGCTTGCATAATGATGATCATTTATGAATAAAGCCAGAGCTTTCAAGATGGCAATTTTTATTCAAATCATTCAACATGAGATACATGTATATGACAGAAATAACTATTAACCCAAATCTAATCAGCCCATATCCCATAATGATAGATATACAAGCAGATTTATAGGCCCAGAATCACTAGATTTTTTCATCTCCAGATAGACCTATGATGAAATCTTCTCTAATAGATTGAGGGTAGAAATTATGTGCCACTTCCAAGCCTGACCCATGGAAACTTCCACATGATCAGCTACATTCTTTCCATCTTTCCCATGGTAGAAATGGCAATGACTAGAACAATTGTGAAATCTACAGTTTGAAAGTAATGGAGTCCATCTGAAAGAGGCTTTGAGTAACTAAGTAAAGGAGAGAAATGACCCTACACAACACAGCCAAATGAAACACTGACATTCAAAAGATGAACACACTTTACGGTGTTCATACAAGTTGTTTGGGACTATTTGTTATAGCTATTTAGCCTTCTCTAATTAATACAACCCATAGCGGAAGTGTCAGCTTCAATTCAGAAATCTATGAGGGTTATTCTTGTTAGGGCCTATCAGAGGACAAGGTGAGGAAGACGCTTAGGAGACAAGACTTATAAGTACAAAGGGTGCAGAGCAGGAAATTGAAGACTCAAAGTGCCTTTAGCCCTTCTGGGTTTGGGAGAAATAGAGAAAAGCTGAGGATTGTCACTCTACAACTTCTGTATTAATTACTTCTCTATTGCTGAGATAAAACACCATGACTAAGGCAACTTAAAGTAAGAAGGGTTTATTAGGGCTATGGTTCCATCTTCACAAGAGTTCATCATCATCATCATCACAGTGGGGAAGAACGGCAGCCGACAGGCAGTGCAGCTGGAAAAGAATCAGCTCACATCTTAAAGCACAACAACGAAGCAGAGAGAGTGAACTGGAAACGATGTGAGGCTTTGAAATGTTAGATCCGACCACCAGTGACATACCTTCTCCAGCGAGACCACACCTACTAAATCTACCCTAACTGTGTCATCACCTGGAGACCAAGTATTCAAGTGCCACTATGGGGGATAGCTCATTCAAACTACTACAGCTTCAAACCACAAACGTTCTTTAGTCAATTGCCTATTATGAACTTGATACTTGTTTAACAAACAAACAAACAAACAAAAACCCGAAGAGTAACATCCCTTAAAAAATCAGTAAATCAATTCAGAATGAAATAGCAGGGCACTGAAAAGATAGAAAATTGGTGGAGAATATCTTAAACAAGATGTTTTAAAGGTATATGGAAAGACAGAATGGCACTTTAGGGAAGGCCAGGGAAATTTTGTTAGAAATATTTAAGATACTGTAAAGAAAAAAAGATATTGTAAAGAATTGATTAATCCAGTTGTAAAAGACACAATTATTCTATGGCTCTAACTTTTACCATATGTAGCAATTAGTAGATGTACAACCAGTATCTGTTAAGAGAACTGAAGGGTCTAAAGGCTCCCCTATCAGCCCTCCTTTATTGGGAGGCTCTTTTTGGTAGAAAAGGCTAGGCGGAAGCTGGGCAACTTTCTTCTGAAAGCACTAAGATTTAGAGGTCTCAAGTCCAAAGTGACACTAAGAAGACTGACACACTCTGCTTCTTTATGATAAGCTGCAGAGGAAGAAAACAGAAAGGAGAAGGTTTGGGCATCCTCCCACTTTCGGGCTCCAATTGCTTTAATTAAGGCTCAGGTAAGGTGAGGTCACTCGCAGAGATCAGAACTCCTTTATCTTCCCCCCAAAGCCTGAACTTGAGTAGATCTGGAAAGCATCTATGTAGAATTGGGTTAAGACACTCTCCCCTGATTCCAAAGCCTTCACCCAGGAAGGAAAGGGTAAAAGACAATCCACTTCCCATCAAAGACACATCCAGTTAAACTAAACATGATAGGATGATTGTGTCTGGCTAGTGGTCACATATTGTACATGTTCACTCCTGGGACTTCTAGGTTGAGTACACATGCATAGGAAAGAAGACAAACTCTGAAAATCTATCAGGGCCCTGAAATGAACTGTGGAATTTTGCCTCTCATGCCTTGAGTTAGGTGGGCCTTCTGTTCCGGACATACTGCACAAATCTTTTAATCTAATATCAACTCTGATCATCTTAGGCCCCAAAGAGAAAAATGTTCCTTTTTTCTCCTTCCCTCTTTAGTACCAAGGCTCCATGTGTCTACGGAAGGCTGTATCTACAGATGAGAAAAGGTCCTGATGCTGTGGACAGATACAGTTTTCAGTAGCCCCAAGTCTTACTGGGTTTCTCTATTAATTATTTATAAGTAGTGCCAATGAAGGAATTCTCCAAAAGGGCAGGGGACCCTTCCACACTATCTCACAAAGTAAAAAGGGACCCTCATACCAGGTCTACACCTCCAGCCTGTGGTGCTTGGCTCGTGGTATTCCGGCTTCCATAGCATACTGCTGCTCTAGCATAAGACATTTAGCATAGAAGGGGTCATCACGTACTATCATGTCCCAGCATGGGAGCTCTACTAGTCAGTAAATTCCATATGGAAGGTGACAAGGCCTCTCCAGATTTTCAGTTGCTCTCTATTTAGCCATCTTGCAGCCTGCAGTTCAGTGTCCACGAATTCACCCGGAATGCCTGGAAACTCATTCTAATACATCAGAATTGGCACAGAGTAGCACAGCTGCATGCGCCAAAAGAACATCTGGACATCTGGAGTCCAGCAAGTAAAGCAGTATATAAGAGAGGCGCCACCAGTCAGGTCCCAGTCAGGACTTCCACTAAGGACACTTTTAGAAACAAAGATTTAGGTCTACAATGTCTGATTCAGAACATCTTGGATGAAGAAGAATTAGAAGAAAGCATGGGAGGAAGTTACTGCTATGCATCTGGGAATTGAAATTTCTGTTAGCAAAGGAATAATGTGGTAAAGAGTTATTTGCAATGCAAAATGTAAAAATTGTTGAAGTGAAAAATTGGTGCATTTTATTTTGTTGGAACTAAATTCTTTAGATTATGCTGATGCTTTTATCTGGCACAATGCAGCTGAGCATGAAGGGGGTAGGGAATAAAACAGATGACTTCTTGGCATTATCTCTAGTGTAGCTTTGGACATTAACTGAAATAATGTGCTGATGCATTTAAGTGGTCTCTGAGGACAATTTTGGAGACATTCCTTGGAGGCCATCAAGAACTGTTCTAACCAGCCAACCACATAATTGGTTTCTGGCCCAGTGCCAATTACTGATGAGGAAGTAACTTTTCTGATATTCTGGTGTCTCTCCCCATGAGGACAAAAATATTTAGAGCCTGGTTAACAACAGGCTCTGATGGCACGCCATTTTGCTTAGAGAGAGAATAAACTGTAGAGGCCTGGCTGCTACACATGCTAGCATACAGGGAGTGGTCAAAATTTCCACCACCGCAGTCATCACTCTAGAGGGGTAGCTAGGGATTGGGGGGGGGTGCTGTACACTAGGACATTACTTCTAGTCAGTATGCCTTTCCATAGTTCTCCTCTTGTTCTCTCTTTTCACTGTCGTATAAACAATGTGCTGAGCTCATTGGGAATATTTTGCCAGATGTGAGATTTCCAGAAGTCTTCACAGTATCTAGAGCACTGCCTTGATGTGTTTGCTTAGTACCTAGGATAGAAAATTTCTTTGGCTAGAATCCCAGGACTCCTGGTATTTGGCACTGGTGGAGTTTCCTAATGTTCCAAGCTTTGGTATCAGAATATGTGCTTATTTCAGCATTGATTCATTGTTTGACTTTAGTAATTTACTGTCTAATTTCTTTTTTGCACACCCTCATGATTCACCGCAATTTTGCCTTTGTAAATGTCCAATGCTTTAAGAAGAGCAGGAAAGAGAAAAAGAAAAAATGAAAAAGGAGAAGTGTTATAAATTGTCTGGGAATCTGAATATTTTCAAGTAGTGATAAATAGAATTTGGAAGACTCAGTATTCATGGTTTCACAGTTCAGATTGACTTAGGTCCTCATATTTTCTATCCTAGCAAAAGTCAGGCAAGTGACTGATGAGTTTCCATGCACCACTACAAATGTCACAGGATTCAGGCCTTATAAAATGTCTAATGTCACCCTAGATCTTATTTGTCACAGCAAATCTAGCCTCTCCCTGTTCTCCTTCTCACAAAGTGGACACTTACTGTCTTGCTTCTTCTCATTGTCATAGACTTGCTGCTTTATATACTAAATTTCCATGAGGCTCTCCCTCTCAAGACCCAGGAAAAAGAGAATAGGACCTAATTCCATATTATTGCCTCTGTGCTGGTTCTCCTAGTTTCTCTAATGTAGAAAGACATGCCCAATAAAAAAAAGAAATAACATTCTACCTGAGCCTTGTTGAGTAGTACACAGTTACCACTCCACAGTGAGGGGAAAAATGCTTTCTGAACTTTACTATGAAATCTTGTCTCTAGTTGTCAGGGGTAAAAACCATCTGCAAAGGGAAACCCTAATTCACACATTTGTACCCACATTATGTTTTTTTTTTAATCCTGAGTGTAAAAGTTAAGTAGTAATTACAAGTGTATCCTTTGAAAAATAATTTCTGCAACGGCCATAAGTGCTGATCCATAGATGATAGCTCAAGATGTTTATGGGGAAAAATCTTTTCTCCTAAATGAGAAGTTGATTTTTTTTTATGAGAGTCCATGGAAGAAATTTGTAAATTACATCATTCACTTCTCTCTAGGGTTTTCATGTAATAGGCTCAGCGCTCATTCCTTTTGATTATGGAAGAACAAGCTGAATCTGACTAGGGTAGGGTGTAAATACACATGAATGTGTTTTTTTATTATTTTATTTTATGTGCATTGGTGTTTTGCCTGCATGCGTATCTGTGTGAGGGTGTCATATACCCTGGAACTGGAGTTACAGATAGTTGTGAGCTGCCATGTGCATGCTGGGAATTGAACCTGGGTGCTCTCTCGGAGGATAACCAGTGCTGAGCCATCTCTCCAGTTACCATAAATAGGATTTTAATCTTCACATAGCCTTCATTGTTTTATCATTTATGATAATTGGAGCTACAAAGAAAATAAAATCAATAATGAAAATAATTGAACTCACATAGTAAACTCTAGAAATAGAGGGAATCTTTCAGGGTTGATCTTGTGACATAAACTTTATGTCTCTATAATTTTATCATATTTTCTCTTCTGTGCCTTATATTTTATTTTCAGAAAAAGTACTATTACTGTTCTGTCCTGTTATATAATTTTATATACCACAGTGTTCATAGAAATTTATATTCCACAGTATTCATGGGAAAAAGAGGGAAAACTCTGGTTCTAAAGTTTATTCTAGATCAATGAATAACTTTCCTTAGAAGCCACCAATAAACTTCTTCAGTCTAGTTGTCCCTGATTGTCAGTCTTGAAGTGAGAACTGGAAAAGTTAATGAGATTGAGCCACTACAGTGTTGGTAGGTAAGATCAGTTTCACTTAAGGCATATGAGATAACTGAAGGAAGTGGGGTACTTTAATAAAATAATGAATCTTCATTAAGGAAGGGGAGAGTTAATAGATGTTACAAAGGCATGTTGAATTCCTTCAGCATGTGGTCCCTTTTATAGACAGCTTTCTCATTTTATCAAGATAGAATTTAAAAGAATTTTAATTTATATTTTTAGTATAGAATTGTGTATGTGCATGGTGTGTGGGAATGGGCATATGTGCCACAGCATTGGGGCTACAGTGTATGTGGGGTGTGTGTGTGTGTGTGTGTGTAGGTGTAGATCAGAGAACAAGATTTATGGAGTGACTTGTCTCCTCCCACCTTTATTTGGTTCTGAAAATCAGACTCAGGCCGTTAGGCTTTCATGGCAAGTGTTTTTACCTACTAAACTATCTTACTGCTCCTTACAAAGGAGAATTTTTTTACCTCAGTGTATGATCATTCAGTTACAGATCATATTTCCCAAACTCTTAGCTAATTGTGGCTTTGTATATAAGTTTTTGCTACTGGCATATATTCAGAAGCATGTTTCAAACACTTCAGCCATATAATTGAAAGGAAAGGATAAGCACCCTCTTTTCACTTTACATTACTGAAATGTAAACATGTTAATTTATGTCATCTTAAATGGCAATATGATAGGATTATGGAATAAAAAACTAAGTGGAAACTCAGCCCCTTATCAGCTCACATTTTTTTCATTTTTCTTTATTAAGAAATTTTCTACTCACTCTACATATCACCCACAGATCCCACCTCCTCCCTCCTCCCACCACCCAGCCCTCTCTCCCAAGCCACCCCACATCCCCACATCCCCAAAATCAAGGTCTTCCATGGGGAGTCAGCAGAGCCCAGCACACTGAGCCTAGGCAGGTCCAAGCCCCTTCCCACTGCAGCAAGGCTGAGCAAGGAGTCCCACCACAGGCACCGGATTCCCAGAAGCCTGCCCCTGCAGCAGGGACAGATCCCAATCTCCCTGCCTGGGTGCCCCCAAATAGTTCGAGCCAAGCAACCGTCTTCTGTGTCCAGAGGGCCTAGTCCAGTCCCATGGGGGCTCCACAGCCACCAGTCCACAGTTCATGGACTTCCACTAGTGTGGCCGGTCATCTCTGCATGTCTTCCCATCATGATCTTGACGTCCCCTGCCTGCAGAATCCCTCCTCTCTCTCATTGATTGGATTCCCAGCAGCTCACATTTTTATATGAGAGAAAAAAAAAGCCGTTCAGTTTGATTAAAATATGAACTGTCAGCTTTTAAAACATTATTTATTTATTTATAAAAAATTCAAGGGTATCCTTTATTCTGCTCATCTCCTATTTACAAGGTGGAATTTCATCTGTAATTGTTACTCCAGCTAGTTTGATCAATGGCTTAGATTATCACTTTGTCCTGTTTCTTTGGTGTAAGCTGTGCTGGAAGCAGGCTCAAAGGTTCAGGGTTCAAAAAACAACAAACTTCACTACATCTGGATTCCCTAGCACTCCATAGCCTCATACCCAGGAAAGAACTGCATTTCTATTCACTATTTCAAAAACCAGACCCACCTATTAACATGTTAAAACATTTCTTTAGTATATTTAAAGTATTGACCATAGTTGTACAGTTTTTCAAATACCAGGCATTCATCTTTTCCCTATATCTAAAATTCCTTTCTTGTTCACTTTATCTTTCTTGATTGCTTCTTAGTACAAAAACAAAAACAAAAACAACAAAACCACAAAGATGTGGATTTATTGGGCACACTAGCACATTCACACAGAAACATTTGCAAAAGTTCAGATACCATTTACAGTAACAGCTCAAAATATAAAGAATTTGAAATACCATGCCTGCTCCAACGTTAGCCACCTAGAACAACACAACCTTCACGTTTTCAGATATTTTTCTTCACCACTGTTTAACAGTGGCAGCTGAAACACCCAAAGTCTCATACTTCAAATACATAGCAGTCATTCTGTACAGTGTGCCCCCACCCAGTAGCAGAACGTGTTCATGCTTTCGTTCCTTTTCAACTTAAGTGGGGGAGGGGCGACCAGAAAGTCATGTTGTAGCAATGTATCCCTTCAGAGAAGTGCAATTTGCCAAGATTGTAATGTGCCTCGGGTGAAATTCTACTGGGATAAATATTGGTGTCTATTTCCAGTAAATATGGAGTGAAAACTAATTTTTACCCCAACTTGTGGTATAATCTCATTGTTTAGATACGTAACTGCTATACACTTGACAACTGTAGCAACTACCCAGAACACCGGAAGAATACCCCTGACAGTCGGCCACATCAGGATGAGTTTCTATCATTGTTGTGTGATAATTTTGTTTGTGTTCTGACAAATAAAGCTTGCCTTCAGATCCAAGGGCAGAGCTAGCCACTAGTTAACCATAGAGATCTGGAGGTCTGTACAGAGAGGAGACAAGTGTACAGGAAGTGACAAGGAGGGGCAGAGACAGGAAGTGATAAGGTGTGGCAGAGACAGGATCTCAGCCCTTTTTTCAGTGGGAGGATCCAGAGAGGTAAGAAGTCACTGGTGGCTGCTTCTCTGATCTTTCAGGTTATTACCCTGCTATCTAACTCCTGGTTTTTAATTGGTAAGATTAATTAGATTTATGCTTCATCTGGCATCCAGCTTTCGGGGCATGAGTTCATGAAAAAGCTGCTTACCCAAAAGCACATGCCAGAGCTGTACACAGGGGCTTCCATCAGAATCACAGCCTTGCCTGCTAGGTTTTCCTTTTATTTTTCCTCAAGCCCTCTGAGCGAATCTGGGATTTTTCTGTTGGAGCTTCTCTACAGCAAACACCACAAGTGCTTGGGCTCCAAATGCCCCTGAAGTTAGCCACTCACCACTGGCCAGCTCTGCCTTCAGGCAACTGGGTGCTTTCACTTCCTGCCAGTATCAAGTGCTGCTTTCACATCTTCCCCCATGCTGATGGCTAGCTCTTTGGCTCCCTTTCCCCCATGGATTGTGGGCTTTCCCTGGACCTCCTCCCCAGGCTGCTGATATGCTGTGTTCTCCACTCAGATGTGCTATGGCTCACATTTCACCGTCATCATCATCAGATTTGGTGAGACAATTGGGAATTTTTTTGGGGGGGTTGGTTTTTCCAGACAGGGTTTCTCTGTTGTAGCCCTGGCTGCCCTGGAATTCACTCTGTAGACCAGGGTGGATCTCTGCCTCCTAAATGCTGGAATTAAAGGCATGTGCCACCACTGCCCAGCCAATTGGGAATTCTTAAAGGGGGGGATTAGATGAAAAAAAAAACAAAGAGTTTTTTTCCATGTTAAAAAAATGAGAAACAATATTACGATGGAGGGAGTTAGGTCTGTGTATGATTACACATGGTGTAGTTTAAAAATGGAACAATTAAATGAGGGAATAATTAACTTAGTTGTGATTTATATAATGTTAATTATAATCATTACCTGTTTGATAATTCTTGTTTTATCCCTAAAAAAGTTGGTTGATATTATTGCCAAGATATAAGCCTTAGAAAAGGCTACTACTGATAATATACAAGCCTTACTAATAATTGCTAAGGAGAATAATACAAACTTGACTGATAAGATAAAAGCTTTAGAAATATTTACTGATGAAGAGAGCAAAAATGACTGATAACATGCAAACCTTAGAAGAACTAACTATTCAAAAGTCACAAGCCTTAAAAAAGGTTATTAGTGATAATATTCAAGCCTTACAAATAATTACTGAGGAGATTAATACAATTTTAAGTGATATGATAAAAGCTTTAGAAATATTTACTGATGAAGAGAGCAAAAGGTGACTGATAATATGCAAACTTTAGAAAAACTTACTATTCAAAGTTACAAGTCTTAGAAAAACTTATTAAAACAGGTAATAGAGATACTCAGACACAGACAGAGGAATTTAAAGGAGAACCAACATCACCATTACATTATGAAATTAAAAGAGGAACAGCCCAAGGTTATCAAAAAACAACCGTAATTTATCCAGTCCCCATATAGAAACAACTTCTGAATGACAAGTATCCCCAAGGCTATAGAAGAGCTCACTGGATTCCTATGGATAGTGTTAGATTTGAGGAGGTTTAAGGAAGCAATAGTCTCATATGGTATGCATTCAACTTTTGTGAAGCAGATGTTAAATTCATGGTCAACTGGTAACAGAAGTGTCCCACAAGACTGGAAAGACTTGGTTACAGCTGTACTGGAACCTCAATTACAGTGGTGGACCTGGTGGAAAGATGAGGCTAGGACCATTGAACAACTAAGTAGGGCTAGAGGTATTGAAATTTCCCAAGACCAACGTCTTGCAGAGGACGATTATGCTGATGTACAAAGACAGTCTCTATATGATGACCACACCTTGACTCTATGCTGGGCAGAAGCTTTGAATGCTTGGGACAGAACTGAAGAAGTCAGAAAGAGAACTGAGTCATTTACTAAAGTTATATAGGGCCCAAAAGAAACCCTCACTGACTTTTTTTTTTTTTTTTTACAAAGATTGACTTTAGCTGTAAATAGAATGGTACCAAATTCAGAAGCTACACAAATATCAATTGAATCTTTGGCTTTTGAAAATGCTAACTCATAATGCAAAATGCAAAAAGGCAAGATCAGCACCCATAGATGAATGGATTAGAAAACTAACTTTTAAGACTCACAAATGCTTTTCATTTGATCAGGTATAACTT
>CABHPH010138394.1:0-49768 GCA_902168325.1 Peromyscus nudipes
AACACAGACTCTCCTCTGCACTACAAAGAACTGTTGAGGAGGTTGTAAAGATGTTTTAACCCTCTATGTCAGCAACTATGCACCAAAATTTTCCTGATTCACCACTAGCAGCAAGTTTTTATTGGTTGTGCACTTTTTCCCAAGCAGCCAAGCCTCTTTAAAGAGACTGCCTTCCCTACACATTCTGGGCAGGCCTTTCTTTTCTAAGGCTTTATCTCCCCTACCCCTTTTATTTCTTTTTAACTTCAGATCAGACAAGCTGCAATTACAAATTACTTTCAAGACATTTTAAATAGACTGGGAAAGTATGCACATGCCCTGGTCCTTGGAGACCATGTTTTCTTATCAGGTTGTCTCTTCTTTATTAATGCTGTCCTAGGATCCCTTTCTTTAAGCATCTTCTTGTCTTTTATGGGAGGGAGCCTTGTCTCACAACTGACAATATGCTTCCAGGAACCATTCATCTTCTCTTTCATGCACACCACATTTAGCATTTTCTCATGTTTCAGTCAGGAGGGTGCACCGACTGCAAATCCACTGGGCCCCAGCCTGATGCTGGGAGCAGGACACACCTGTCTGGCACTTCCAGTTCTACCCTGATTTATTCAGAGATGGAAGTAAATGCCCTGAACAGCTTCAGTTCTAGGAAGTCCTTGTCAGTGCAGTGATCTATCTATGCCTTTAGGGAAGCAAGCAAGAGATGCATTTAAATCTGCTGTCTTTATTTACATAGATGAAGCAAGAGCAGGCCTCAAGCTGCAGGATGGCTACAGTGTCTTTGCTGTAATGGGATGTGCAGAATTCTGTCACTGTCACATTTTACTTTCTGTGCTACACTGTGTCAATGGCAAGGTTTCCAAATTCCTTGCCCTTTTAAAGCACTACAGCATGCAACAGAAGAGAGATTGCAATTGTAAGGTAAAAAGGCCATCTGTTACTTTTATCTTCACTAATTCAAGCCAACACATGTCCAGAAACTTTTCTATTAACAGGCCTGCATTTTAATAACATGATTCCAAAAAGTGCCCATTTTCCTAATTATTTCAGAATTATATGGACAGTAATTACCGTCTTCCATTAGCATCCCTAGTGGTAGTTAGAACAAATTTCAAATGCATTCAGCAAGTACTTTACACTAATATGTCTGCTTCATTAACTTCAATCAAAAGACAGCAGTGACTCCTCATAGCAATAAGTTTGCTTTGATATGTTCTCATCAAATATTGATCTGAATAGTCTGTAGGAGTGCTTAGTCAGGTTGTGTGAAATTTATTTACTGAATACATTATTTTTATCCCCAAAATGCCAGTTGCTATCTGAGAAAACCCATTTTCTTAATATTCGAACTTTATTAACAGTCCGTGCATCACTACTATTTGTGTGATTAATACACATCTTTGAAAATGTTTTCAGTGCAAAAACTTGGACAGAAAAGGACAGAATTCAAAATTATATCAGAAAATAAATCATATACTAGGTGCTCTGTTTTTTTTTTCCTGAGTACAAAATGTATCCAAAGCTGAGTAGCAGCGAGTGCTCCTTATCCCCCAAGCAGGTTTACTTAAATGTGACTTGTGTGACTTGAACTTACATAGGCTTTGTTTAAATGGAGTTGAGTTTTAATTTTGGGGAAATTATTTTAATAGAGAAAATACTCCTAATATTTAAAATGACACAGATTCAGGAAGGAAGGGGCATCAATTATTAATGTATGTATTGTGGAGCCTAGCTCACAATTTTACATGTACTCTTCAGTTGCAGCTGAGGTCTGCGAGGTGGTTGAGCAGTGAACGGAATACAGAGCAGGAGAAAGAGCCAGGCTGAAAAGTTCTGAAGGAGATATGCGAGGTTAGTAAATAGACTCTGACAGTCCTGTGGAATTGACAAGAGACAAAGCACCAGGCATGAAATGGGAATTAGAAGGCCATTTAGCAATCCAAAATGGCAGCTGTTCTGAAAGCTAACAAAGCTAACAAGAAATCAAAATCTAAAAGATGCTTCCCACCTTATTTCATTGTAGATTTGAAAGTGGGGTCACAATAAATCGTAAGAGTCTTGTCTCTGATGGAGGAGAAAGAGGATGGGTGAGAAAATAAGTCACTTTTCAGGATCAGGCACAAAACTACATTAAATGTGTTCAGTGACCAGATAGTCAATTGACTCCAAGTCATTTGATATAAAATAGTCACAGACTTGAGACATGAACAATTCAAATATTTATTATTTACCTGTTATAGGCTGGGATTTTGTTGTAGGTGGTGAGATGCTGATGAGCAGAACCTGATATCTACACTGTGCCTATTATCCTTGATAATCTATTTGACTCAGTTGTCTACAAGTGATCAAGAAGTCTGTAACAGGCTGAAATATTACATTCACATCTCCATGCCCAGTGCCTGGATGAAAACTTTACCCAACTCTGTGGTAATTTGTGCCTGGACATAGTCTGAAACTGTTGTTGTCACAATTCAAGAATCAGAATAGTGAAATTAATTCATACAGGGTGAGGATTTCCAATAATAAAATTGATCCAGGTTCCAGATTCAAATCAAAAGACAATGTGAGAGAAAAGAATCATGTCTGTGTGTTCTCAACATGTATACAGAGGGTATCTGCTTATGTGACTGCCTCTCAAAATGCAAGTGATACCAACAAGATCAGACACTTTTATGATCAGTTCACGTTTAAAGAGCTTTGGACACACTAGCCCATTTGTATACTGATACATTCATTGTCCAGGGTTGGTAATACAACTTCTGTGACACAGACAGACATGACAGGTCCAAAGAATAAGTGACTTTTCTGAGTTCACATAGCTAGTAACTATCAGAATCAAAACTCATTTATCAGACATGTTGCCAGTCTGATATAAGTGGTACCCCACTTCAGCAGTGTAGAATATATTCAATGATGGTAAGTAAGCTAAAATGAAGAATGAGAGCTGTATAATGGGATAGCAATGAGAATTTTTTGAAACATGAGAAATAGCTATAATAAAAGAATACTAGTTATTCAGTAGAGAATTGCCAATTGTGTTGTAGAGAAGGAAGTAGAAAACATTGTTTCTTTGCTGTTACTTAAGAATTACACTAAGACCCTTCTGAAGTTTATAATTATAAATCCAAAGGATCATTATAATGCATTTATTATGGTAGATAATTACTAACCCAATTTGGATCAAGGTAAATTCAGCTTCTTTTCATCAAAGTGTAATTATTCTTTGTTCAAGCAATTTCTGGATCTAGATTCTCTTTGATAGAAGGGGAAATGACAAATTCTTTCCAAAATTGTACATATGATTATTGAGTACCACAGATCCTTAATTGTAAACTGAATTTTTGCTTTCCTGGGGTCACTGAAGGATTGCACTCCATAATTGAACAATGGCTTAATGAATGTAATTTGGTGGCTCCACTTGCTAATGTGACTAGTTCCTACTGTTTATTTCATTTCAAAATTGGACACAATCAGATATGGAAACATAATTACACTGTGTAGAAATAAGCCTCAAGATTTCTAGACATGACAGAAGAAAGCTTGTGGGCATGTAATTAAGAGAGATGGGGGTGACCTACTTTTGCTGAGTTTCAGGGATCAACCTGTATATTTGCCTGTGGGATCAATTCATCTCCTTGTCTATTCTCCTCTTAATAATCCTGACCTCATTTCATATTGTTTGCACTAATGAATTAATTTGCAGTTTGGTTCTGTTGACTTACAAACCCAAATAAATGAGAGATTGGAAAGTGTCAGTTAAGCAATCTGTGGCCTTCCTATCACAATGAATGCTTTGTTAGACTTTTTTGCCTTCAGTATTTGAAGTTAATTTAGGGGCAGAGGTAATGAGAGAGAATGGAGCTTGTGACAAGGTCATTTTTTCAAGGTAAGGAAGTTTTCAACTTGGAAATTATCAAATGAAACTAAGAATCTTCCATAAAGAACTGTCAATATTGAAATTAATCATCTGGGAACATTCAAAATTCTCTATGGCTCTTCACTTTACAATGAATAAAGGTGAGTTTCTTTATCTTTACATTCCAGGTAATAACTTAACTTTCAGGAAAGGAGTTGGTGAAAATAATATGAGAACTATGAGGCTTGATGAAGATATTCAAGTGCTATTATAGGTCTGAGACCCAAGAGAGACATCTAGGCTGGATATCTATCAGGGATACATTAGCATAAAAAGGAATTTTCTGAAAGACCTTGATGATGAAAAAAATCCTATATTTACACTGTCAAGTATGGTAGCTACTGGCTGCATGTAGCTACTGACCACTTAAATTTTGGCTAGTGCTACTGAAAAACTAAATCCTTTATTTTAGTTTAATTAATTTAAATTCATGACAGATGTTACACATGAAGAGGAAAACTAAAATTCAGCATAGTTAAGAATCATGCCATGATGATCAGATAAATTGGAACTCAAAGAATTGATTAGACAATGGAAAGTTAAATTGAAAAATGAGGATATAAACAGTGTGCAATACTTCTGAGTTCAGCTAGAATGGAGATTTTTAAAGGGAAATGATTTACTCTTTCAATAGTTACAAAATAGACACTAAAAGCATACCATCCAGAAGTATATCATCCTGACAGGGACGTAAAATGTTTTGGCAATTACTATTCATTTTTTTTAAAATCTAAGATTTTTGTCTCTAAAAAAGAAAATTCTATTCTGTTAGTCTGCATATGTTACATTTCAAACAGGTGTTTGGAAACAAGCAACTTAATTCAGGCAGTGCTCTGCTCAGTAAGGGGATGCTAATGAGTATTTCTCAAAGTAACCATTTGTTTGATCAAATTTAACCACTTAGAGTCTTTTCAAGACAATTTATGTGCTATGTGTAGCTAGCTATAAACTTGTCTGAAGGATAGATGTGGAAACTGTATTCAGCAAAAAGCCCAAAGTAATAACACGGATATTTTCTTGACCACCTATTGAAGTGACTAAGGCATGGGCTGTGCATCTCTGAAAAGAGAGCCCTTTGAGATCAATGCCTATGTCTTTCATACATTGCCTGAACCTTCTTCAAGTTGTCCATCTGCCACTTCTTTCCTTGACTAGTTTGAACTCTTTACAATTCCATGTAAAATCCCCACGGTTCACTAACTTTTAAAGAGCAATATTTCTTCCCCACTTCATTTTGTGACAACATGCACAATGCAGTCAGACAACTGAAATATCTTGTCCTGAGCTTGAGAGATTTCAGTAGAGTAGAAAATACGCCATATAGAACTCTCCTCAAAAGCAATCACATTAGCTCATTGTGCCACAGTCATTCAGGGGAGAATACAAATGCAACCATTTTAATTCACTATCCAATCACTCTTAAGTGATATGTCCAGAGAGATCTGTTTAGCAAGCATAGTTCAAAGATCTATTTTCTTATTTCCCAAGTCTATGCACCCCAATAGCTTCTCCCTGCCGCTCATGGTCGTCCCTGGTGATTTACGCCAACTGCTGTCTGACCCTGACTAATTCAATCTACTTGCTTACAAATACCAGCCTCACAAAAGCACTGAGGTTTGACAGTTTGGGGCTCCTCTTTGAGAAGTATTACCACACATTCTACAGTGTACAAACTGGTGCAAGATGTGTGACTCTTTCTACAAAGGAGAATCTCACATTGAGTTGTTTTCCCAAGGCCTTCAAAAGGAGAATACAGTGGCTGAGGAGATTTAAAAATAAAAAGATATATTAAAGGTGTTGGAAGGACAAGACATAATGTCAGCATGAAGCTGTTATTAATCTGGAACATGTAGCTAAAGAGCCACGCAAACAGTCTTAATAAAGCCCTCCAAGTGAGTATGTAGTGAAAATACATCTGAAATGTGATTTATACAAATTTTCACCAATTTATTTCAGGGCTAGAAAATTTAATATTTTAATCCAGTTTAATCCCTGTCTGCTATGATGAATGGTAAATTCAATCTCAATCATGTTTGGAAAGTCTTTTCATTCACTGTGCCTATTCAGTACAGTACATGAAATTTGGGGCCTCTAGTATTCAGTCAATAATAGTACTTACTTATATCCAGTCTACCTCACTAAAATTTGAGTGGATCTCTTCCCTCCATGTCAAATGTAAATGTAGAAATGTCACTGTACTACTAATCTGAAGTAACTAATGTCCAACTATATTAGAGGTCCATCACCTCTTTAGAGACATGTGTGGAAACAAGGAAAACTATCTTCTACTCAAGGAATTTGCTACCAAATCCAAATTATTTTCAATCCCTAGGGTAATCATCATGCCTGAGCACATAAGTTTATGCTACTGAATAGTCTAGAAAGCATTCTTTCTCCTTGTCCAATGTAATTTTTTACCTGAAAGGGAGTTGGGAGCATAGCTCAGACATTGGTTCTCACTTATATGAAACTAGGAACTTCTTTTTAAAAATATTTTGTTAGAATATATTAATTATACTGACTGATTGGTTTAGTTATTTTCGTGTGTGTGTGTGTGTGTGTGTGTGTGTGTGTGTGTGTGTGTTGTTTTCCTTCTAGCTACCCTTCCCTGTCCCCTTCCAGTCCCACTGATTTTCATCCTCTTTCCAACAGTCCCACTTCTACTTTCATGCCTTACTTGTAACCCAGTGAGCAAGTAGGAGGGTTTGTTATAGGAGTATGTCTCCTTACCAGTGCCTACACCACTGAAGAAAATGCCTCTCCCTCTCTCATCAACCATTAATTACCTATATATCCTCAGGGAGGAGAGTGGCCCCTTGAACCTACTCCTCTCTGACAGGATGTCCATAGGGCCAACTTTGTATAGGTTTTGTGTACATAATTTCAACTGCTGTAATTAAAAAATGCAACAGCCGTATCATAACCAGATGTCAGAGTTCCACACTACTCTCTTTGCTTCCAATGGTGTCGCACCCCCCTCGGCCAGCAAGGAAGACGCAACACCGAGCTCTTCTTTCTGCAGTTTATTCAGGTCCTTTAACAATCGTCGTCTCTCTCCGGGTAAGCCCCTCCCAGCCCTTAAATAGGCCTGGGCTACCAATCCTGGACAGCTACGTGGGCGCTGTCCATTGGTCCACGCGTGCACAAGCCACATACCATTCTAGCCATGCCCAAATAAGGAGTTTTTACAGAGAGCACTCGCCGTCGGGAGGGCGGAGGGCGGAAGCCAGTGTCAATTTCAGGGTGCGGCTCCACGCAGCTCTCTACACAACGGCTCCTAAATTTTTGTGGCTTCTCCTTCTGCAAAACTGTTCCATAGGCCTCAAAGAGGGTATATAGAAGTCCCACCTGTGGCTAAGTATTCAATAGTCCCTTATTCTCAGCACTTTGACCAGTTATAAATCTCTGCAGTTACTGCTAACCTAACTGTGGTGGTATTGTGTTCCCCAAAATATTGTGCACCCTAATAAACTTATCTGGGGTCAGAGACAGAACAGCCACTAGACACAGAGGCGAGAAATTGGTGGCACTCACGCCTTTAATCCTTGCATTCCAGAGTCAGAAATCCCTCTGGATCTCTGTGAGTTCAAGGCCACATTGGAAACGGCCAGGCATGGTGACACACACCTTTAATCCCAGGAAGTGATGGCAGAAAGCAGAAAGGTATTTAAAGCGTGAGGACCAGGAACTAGAGCTGGTTAAACTTTTAGGTTTTTTGAGCAGCACAGTTCAGCTGAGAGGCATCCAGTCTGAGGTAACAGGATCAGCTGAGGAATTGGCAAGGTGAGGTGGCTGTGGCTTGTTCTGTTTCTCTGATCTTTGAGCATTCACCCCAATACCCAGCTCCAGGTTTGATTTTATTAATAAGAACTTTTAAGATTCCTGCTACACCTAACCACAGCAAAAAAGAATCTCTTTGACTAAAGCTGACAGAAACACTAATCTACAGGCATAAATACATAGAAAGCAATTAGACAGGTACATCATACCTATTTAGCAAAACATCAGCAATAGCTTCCCCAGTAGAGACTATGGCCTTCTCATCTATGGGCTTTTGACCAGGTTTACAGTACTAAATATGAATTCTTTACTGTAACAGGCGACTAAAATCCAATAAAAAAAATTCTTATGCCCAATAGTCTTCCCACTATTCCATTGGTGAGCACATCTTTCCTGGAGAGTAAGTAGTATTATATACAGAGTCCATATCTGAGTAAGATGGTTGGTGGAGTTTATCCTGAATGACCTGTGTAACACCTTCTAACACCATGTCAACTAGCCTGCAGAGGATCTTTGCAGTGCAATTTCAGCTTGATTTCTCTGTATCCTGAAATAACAGCAGGTGGTGTCTTCAGCAATGGGGTATTATCATTTAGTTCTAGATCCAACCAACAGTGTAATTTACCACAGTGTAAACTGTTTTGGAAGCCTCCCTGACAAACACCTTATGTGAAATTTTATTCAATACCTTTTCAGTGGACATAAAAAAATTATTAAGATAATAAAATTTATTTTAATATTTTGCAAATTCAGGTATCTCAAACAGCCTTAGCAAAAATATTATTACATATTGAACAGCCCTTAAAAATTTCCAAACACAACTAAGGACAAGATTTCCTGATTTTATATTTAAGATGTTATGGTTATTATCATATAAAATAATAGCTTGGATTTCTATATAAAATCAACCTATATATTTTATATATATATATATATATATCTTTACACTTATAATAATGTCTGGATAAGACATTCACACACATACATATGCTGAAATGAGAATAGCATATATATATATATATATATATATATATATATACATTTTCTATGTAAGTATATTTAAAAAAGAGTCCATCAGTTGAGGGAGAGGGAGACAGGGGAGAACATGCAAGAAATTGGAGAAAGCAGACATGAGGAGGGGTTGGAGAAAGGGAAGGGGAAATATTATGTAATTGAATTTTGTAATTATTCATTACATATTTAAAGGAGTTTCCTCTCCCTTCTCTCCTCCCAGTCACTCCCCCCACACACACCCTCTCTCTGTTCCCACCCCTTAATCCACTCACTTTCCTTTCTGTTCAGGAAAGGGCAAATCTCCCATGAGTATCAACAAAACATGGATTATTAAGTTGTGGTAAGACTAAGCGCCTCCCCATGTTTTAAGGCTGGGTAAGGTGACCCAGTATGAGGAGTAGGGTCCCAAAAGTCAGTAAAAGAGTCAGAGACAACACTTGTTCTCATTGTTAGGATTCCTACTAGAGGACCAAGCTACACAACTGTAAACACATATGCAGAATGCCTAGGTCAGTCCCATGCAGGCTCCCTGGTTCTTGGTTCATTCTCTGTGAGACCCTATTAAATTTAGAAATACTATAGAAAATGACATTAGTCTTTTTTGGTCCAAAGCTTGTATAAGCACTCTAGAATATCTAGGCTACTTAATCATTACTCTATGAATGTCTATAGGTCTGCCAAATCTCTATGTCTTGTCTGCTATTATTGCTAATTTATCTACTACAAAGAAATTTTCTGTGACCAATACTGACAGAAACATGAATCTATAGCTATCTATCTACTTATCTATCTATCTATCTATCTATCTATCTATCTATCTATCTATCTATCTATCTATCTGTCTGTTTGTCTGTCTGTCTATCGAGAGAGAGAGAGAGAGAGAGAGACAGACAGACAGACAGACAGACAGAGAGACAGAGACAGAGAGACAGAGAGACAGAGAGAGCAAGCAAGCCCATTGGGACCACTATTAGAGATGGACTCTGCTAAGGGCATCCCTGTCATTCCAACATAACATCTGGTTCTAGTAGCAGTCTCTTGTTCACCTAGTGCTCACATCTAGTGTTCTAATTCAGGTAGAGAACTCTCTACAGACAACCTTACTAGCAGAATAGCTGAAGAGTCCTAAACAAGCCTGGAGCTTGGATTTCTGCTGTCCTCCTTTTAACATTGCACAGACAAACATAAAAGTCAGTGGTACAAACTCTCACAGTATACTGATAAAAGGTCTGGGTGAAGTATTTGAGACAGTCTCCAAATTGATTTCTCCCTAAGGCTTCTTCTTCCCCAGGAAGCACCCATATTTTCTAAACTAGATTTGCCTTTGGGCACTCAGTTATCCCTTGTGTTGCTACCTCAAAATCAGATGAGTTCCTCTCCAAAAAGGGGTTTCTAAGGAGAAAGTAAAACAGTCCACAGGAAAACTAGTAGTCAGCCAAAACTCAGGCAAATCCTGGAGAAACTCTGAGGGACCCCAATCTTTAGGTTCTAAAGCACAAACAATGGCAAATACACAGCAATTCCCCTGGGACCTTGATACTAGAGAGGGCAAGCGTCCTTCCTTACATGAAAATGTTGAGAAGCTAAAGGAAGAAACAATTTTTGGAACTGAGAGATTTCCAAAAACTGAAAGAACAACATGGAACAAAGCCATGTCCTTGATAAGGAATATCAGCATTTTGCTTTGATGGAGAGCTAGATACATTATGGATTCAACCAGAGTCTGGCAATAGTCTGTGTCCTTCACCAACCCCCTCCTTTTCCCAAGGGCACTGAGGCAAATCTTGCTTTCTTTGATTTCTCCCAGGCTACCAACTCTGGAATGTAGATGTTATTGAGCTTTGAGTTTATATGTTTCTTGTATATTAAAGACAGTGATTTCCAATGACTCCTAAAAAAAAAACCACAAAATCAAAAGATCATCCAACATATTTCAAAGCACTTCTTGAAAGGAGGGGTTTACTATTCAGATCAGAATCAATATCTTAGGTGTCAGAATGCAAAGCCTTGGCATAGAGAGCAATAGTACTTATTGATGTAATTTTGAATGTCTGGCAAGAATAAGAAAAAAATCGTTTCTCAATAGCCTATAGAAAATATCTTTTCACAAATAACAGAAAAATGAAAATCACACTTTTGAATATTTAGACTTGATGTCAAGTATATCTAGAATGAATTCAGCTTTGTTCTTCATTTCTATTTACCTACCTATTCTTGGACTTACACCACAGATTCCATCATTACTTAATGCTATGCTCCCACTGAAAGAATTGATCCAAATTTTTCAGTCTTGAGCATTACCTGTAACTCTTACAATTAGCTTAAAGCATCCCTTTCTATGAGCATTAAGTTAGCTCCCTCTTCTTGTGACATTCAGTCCACTGACCTCTATTGCTACCTATTGATCATCTCGCAATTTGTTCACTACTCTTATTCACCTTAGATTCTACATTTTACAATGTCAATAGCTGTACTGTCATTATTCTAATCTCTCTTACCCATTATTGTACTGACATGGCTAAACTGAACAAATGCTAAACTGAAGTGTACACATTTTCCCTCTGTCTACACGAAGAATTCTGGAACTACAGAGGAAAATTCTAAAATAGGGTATTTATATTACTATGAATTTGTGGTCACAAACTTAAAACAATCCTTAATACAGTAAAGGCCTCCTACTATATCCTTCTTTTCAGTTGACTCTTTTTGTTCTTTCAAAGGCTGTTTCAATTAAGAACCTCTTCTTCCAGAGATTTGACCACACCTCCCATTTTTTCATGTAAAACAATCTTGTCTTATTTCAAAAAGAAAACAGAGAGTTTTAATAGACAATTGTAGATGTAATGGTCTTATTAAATAAGAAACATAGCCAAATGCAGAGTTAAAAGCCCAAGAGGGTCAGAGCAGTAGCTAAGAGCTGAGACTAAATCCCTCTCTTACCCCTCACTGCTACTGCCGTCCTTCCCCTCCAAAGGAGACCTACTTCCTGTGTATGTTTCTTTTTATTGACTTTCTGTTCTGCCTTCTCATTGGTTGTAAACCCAACCACATGACCTCCTCATCACTGCCTGTCTATACAGACCTCCAGGTCTTCTATAGTTGGTATTGAGATTAAAGCCATGTGTCTCCATGCTGGTGGTATTCTTGAACATACAGAGATCTGCCTGTCATGTGATCAGGATTAAGGGTGTGTGCTACCACTGCCAGACTTCTGCTGTGGCTTGCTATTAGCTCTGACCCCCAGGAAACTTTATTTATTAACATACAAATAAAAGCACATTTCAGTACAAATAAAATATCACCATATTCCCTCCTTTCTATTTTAATAAAAAGAAAAAAGGAAAAATGTTATAACTAAATAAGAAAAACTATATACAAAAAGTACAATAACTATATACAATATATATAAGCAGTAAATACCTAAACAATGTCTAGTCCATTTGTATTTTACAAATTCAGAGAAAATAATTCCATTATCTATCCTATTTTGGTAAGTCTAAAATGTACCTGATTCACATTCTATCCTAACTTATATTACTAACAGAACTATCTTATAACATCTTTCAAATTTATAAACTTACACCTCTTTAGTGAGTTTCTTTTCCAAAATTCTTAACAAGGAAAACTGTAACTATAACTATCTAATCTTCAACTCCCTCAGAGACCCAAGAAGGAAATAATATTACCTAAAAAAAATAAAAATAGGAATTGCACACAAGCAGCTTCCAAAAAAATATGTGAGTTGATAGAAACAACCAGCTGCCTGGACAGTCACCTGAGGTTTCTCCACATTGTTGGGGCATCATCTTCAGCCTATAGGATTAGCGTATCTGACAGACTCATTTGTGAAGTAGGATGTACACAAGGCCAACAGTTCAACCCCACATTTGGTGAGAGTAGTTCATGTACCAGAAACACCTGAATTCTACTAGTGTCCTGTCATGATTCAGGATTATAAATTCTGGAAATTGTTGATTTTTTTTTTAATTCAGCTGTCCATTCTTCTTGGCTGTGTGTGTGTGTGGCTTCATCTCGGTATGCCGTTCTTCTCTGCATCGCTCTATTAAATGCTAGTCTACCATTGAGAGGTTAGACTCCGCCAAATTAGCTACTCTTTCAAGAATAACTGTTTCAGCTACTGTTCCACTGCACACCAGAAGCTATTGGTCCACTGCCTATTCAGCTGCCTTCAAAGAAAAGGGCACTGTACCTTTTCCGGATTGTGAAGGCCACTTCAGGGATGGTGCCATATTGTCCTGGCCTCAGAAGATGCCTTTTGTTAAAGCCACAAACACACTTGTCTTAGCAAGAATTGGTAGTCCTTTTTTTCGTGTCCTTTCTGTTCATTTTGTCCTGTTTGTCAGCAGTTGATTGGAGGATACTTTGTTGTCCAGTGGCTAACTTTTGCCACAATGAAAGTTAACTGCATATGCAGTTTCTTCAATGCCTGTATTTTCTCTGAAGTACATTGGTATTGCCAGGAGCTGACATGTCTCATAATAATAACAAAAAAGAAAAATTTTCTGAGTTATTAAAACATTTTAAATGCCATATTCTGTAGATCTCTGAAGGGTTTGAAGATGACCTGTCTATCTAAAATATATCTGCTCAATCTTGAAAAGACACCTAATATGACTGCAAGTTCGATTGTAAAGTCTAACTACTAACTTTCATTTCTTTATATCCTAATAGTTGGTAATAATAACATTCAAGGATTAGCAAATTGCATTACATTGATAAATGAACTGTATAAGTACAATATCTTGAACAAGATCAGAAATATACGTATAGCATTTTGTAACAATATCAGTCTCAATATATATAATTTGTATGCAATATACAAAAATTCAATGCAATGTAAAGTATTTAAAACTAGTAATTGTCTTTTAAAAGTAGATTCAATAATCTTTTTATCTATATCATATCTATATCTTCTCTTTATTTTTCCGAGTATATTGAGTAATCTACCTTCTATTCTATCATTTCTATGAATCTTTTTTTAAACAAGAACATTAAATCAAATCTTCTTTGCTTAGCCCTTTTCCTAACTCTTAACAACTTGTAACCAACCCTCCTAAACAATGAAAATTATCCCAGAGCCAAAACCCATTAGATGACCAAAAAAACACCCACCCAGGAATGTAGGCGTCGTATTCTTAAAATTGCTTCCTGCTGGATATGGGTAAAGGTATCTTTATTCTGAAAAGAAAAAATTTGCGTTAATTGTCAAATTCTAGGAAAGGTAGTTATATCCTTTGTTGTCCTGTCTGTGCATAATGCCAAAGTTCAGGGTTTATCTCAATTCCTTATTCAAGTAGTCTTTGAAACTGGGTCATCTCAGCTAGCCATCTCAAAATTGCTCTGAGCAGTTTGTAGTCCAAAGCTGATCTGTAGATGATGTTTGTCAGCTTAGTGTTATTATTATTGTCCGTGTGGAATTATTGTTGTTGTGGGGCCCCATCTTATTCCTGGAGACTTTAGTTGATGTTAGGCCTGGCCGTGATTTCCTGCAGAAAACTGATAAGAGACTCGAACATGAAGACATGTATAGGCAGCTAATTGAAGCCATTTTTCTAGAATTAGTTAGTACTCTATATGACCATTAATACCTTAACAAAGTTTAAAATATAAAATATTTAAAATCTTGTAAATTTTGATATAAAATTCATACTTTAAGAAAATATTAAAGAATCAGAATAGAATC
Organism: Peromyscus nudipes; assembly: GCA_902168325.1. Lineage (NCBI taxonomy): Eukaryota > Metazoa > Chordata > Mammalia > Rodentia > Cricetidae > Peromyscus > Peromyscus nudipes. The sequence continues at coordinate 14,412 of CABHPH010138394.1, forward strand.
AAAGAATTCAGATTAGTAGTAATAGAATACTCCCTTAATTAATTTGGTTTTTCTCCTGTCCCATATCAGAAGATGGCTTTTTCTTCTAGCATGATATAGGGAGTTGCATTTTCCTTTTAACTTGCTTCAGTTTAAAGAAGGAGAGAGCCAAAGCCAGCTTTAAATTTTAATTGAACTGGGACTAAAAGAAGACCAATAGTGTTAAATTTATTTAGAGAAGAGCAGAAACAAACATTTAGGGAAACTTATGAAATAAGTCTTATAGATAATATACCAATATGCCATTTTACTCTTTTTCTTGGGACATTTTTTCTAGACGATTTGTCTTTGTCTTTAGATGTCTCATTTGTCCAGTGTTCTTCAGATTCCTTAGCCTTCATTCTCCTAAAAGACAAAAACAAAAACCTTTCCCCAAGACTAATTTTAGGGAGGTTCCCTTTTGGCAAGTTATATCTAATTAAATGAAAAGACATGTGTTAATGGTATAAGTCTAAATTGGATGGTCATGCTGGTTGATGAACTATCACCACTTTTAATTAAGAGGTCTCTCTTGTTCAAATCAAATCTTTATCAATTTTGATGGTATCCACAGCTTATCATCTCCTGTAGAAACAAAAGCAAAACCTCATCCCCCACGTAACATATATCCTGGTTTTCATTCTGAGATCAGCATATCCTTAAAGTATATAGGCTGATTTAATTCTGTAGTTTTTTCTATTATCTAATATCTCTCTGCAGCTGTTGTTCCATTCTCATTAGCATTGAGAAAATTCAAAGTTAATAGAGCATTATGTAGTCTATTTCTGGGTTTTTTTTGTTACACTTTCAGTTTATTTAGCATATCCTTTAGAGTTCTGTTTGATCTTTCTATAACTGCTTGACCTGTAGGATTATGTGGTATACCTATAGTATCCTTTGTATTGTAATAAGCAAAAAACTGTTTCATTTTACCAGAGACATATGCTGGACAACTGTCAGTTTTAATTTGTGCAGGTATACCCATGAGGCCATAACTTCAAGCAAATGTGTGATTATAGAATCAGCTTTTTCAGAACTCAAAGCAATTGCCCATTGAAATCCTGAATAAGTATCAATGATATGGTGTACATATTTCAATTTTCCAAATTCTGCAAAGTGAAACACGTCCATCTGCCAGATTTCATTCCTCTGAGTACCCTTTGGGTTATATCCTGCTGGTAATGGTGTATGATTGTAAAAGGAGCAAGTAGGACATTGCCTTACAATTTCCTTGGCTTGCTTCCAGGTTATGGAAAAATCCTTTTTTAAACCTTTACTATTGACATGATGTTTTTTTATGAAATTCTGAGGCCTCCAGCACATTTCCTATCAATAATTTATCAGTGTCATCATTACCTTGTGCTAGAGGGCCTGGCAGAACCGTATGGGATCATATGTGAGTTATATATAAAGGATGACTTGTAGCATGAGTCTTAAAAGTTCTTATTAATAAAATCAAACCCGAGGCCAGTTATTGGGGTGAACACTGGAAGGTCAGAGAGACAGAATAAGCCACAGCTATCTCACCTCGCTGGGTCCTCAGCTGGTCTTGTTTCCTCAGACTGGATGCCCCGAGCCCTCATCCAGAATGGGTCTCAGCTGAACTGCTGCTAGAAGCCTGAATGCTTAACCAGCCACATTCTTCTCCAGGCCAAAGGCCTCTCTAGGCCAAATGCCTGCTCAGGCCAAATGCTTCTAGTTTCTGGTCCTCACACCTTATATATGTTTCTGCTTTCTACCACCACTCCCTGGGATTAAAGGCTGACTTTCTGGGATTAAAGGCGTGGGTCACCACACTTGGGTGTATCCTTGAACACATGAATTTCTGCCTCTGGAATGTTAGGATTAAAGGCATATGCTACCACTGCCTAACCTCTGTTTCATATTGTGGCTATTCCGTCTCTGACCCCAGATAAGTTTATTAGCATACACAATATTTTGGGGAACACAATATTTTGGGGAACACAATACCACCACAATGACTCCTTTTCCTGATTGCATCTTGCAACTGAATAAATAGTGAAGTTAATTCTGACTCATCAGAGATAAATTCTATAGTCTCAATATGTAATACCACTCTTTCAGCATACTGAGAGTTGGTAACTATGTTGAAAGGTTCTGAAATATCAATTAATACCAACAGAATAGCATCCAATTCCAATTTTTAAACTGAATTATAAGGACTTTGAACCACTTTACTTAAATTTTCTGATTTGTAACCTGCCTTTTCTTGTTTGTTGGCATCTGTATAAAATGTACGAACTCCAGATGTGGGTTTTTCCTGTACAATTTGAGGTAAAATCCAATTAGCTCTCTTTATAAGATCAATTCTCTCGCTTTTGGAATATTTGCTGTTAATTTCTCCAAAAAAATTACTGCAAGCTCTTTGCCAAGGTTCACTTTCTGTCCATAATTTTTCAATGTCCTCCTTAGTTAAAGGTATGACAATTTCTTCTGTCATCTACTAAGTGATGAAGTCTCAAGTTTCCTTTCAAAATCAAGAGATTTTTTTCCACATAAGTTTTTAATATTTTATTCAGTTTATTTGGTAAAAATATCCATTCCAATATACTATCTTCCCTCTGCATTAATATTCCTGTAGGAGAATTCCTAGAGGGTAAAGTAAACAAAATGTAATCCAGATTTGGATAGATACAATCTACATGTCCTCCATGTGCTTTCTTTTCTACCAAGGCCAATTCTTTCTCAGCTTTAGGTGATAATTCTCTTGGACTTTTTAAGTCCTTGTCACCTTCTAAGGTTTTGAACAAATTACTCAGTTCATCATTTTTTACCCCATCAATAGTTTGTAGATGAGAAATGTCTCCAAATAATCTTTGAAAGTCATTAAGAGTCTGTAGTCAATCTCTCCTAATTTGCACCTTTTGGGGTCTATGTGGTGATATTGTGTTCCCCAAAATATTGTGCACCCTAATAAACTTACCTGGGGTCAGAGACAAAACAGCCAGTAGATACAAAGGCTAGAAAATGGTGGCACTCACACCTTTAATCCTAGCATTTCAGAGGCAGAAATCCATCTAGGATCTCTGTGAATTCAAGGCCACATTGGAAACAGCCAGGCATGGTGACACATGCCTTTAATCCCAGGGAGTGAGCCTTTAATCCCAGGGAGTGATGGTAGAAGGTAGAAAGATATATAAGGCCTGAGAACCAGGAACTAGAAGCATTTTGGCTGATTAAGCATTTGGCTGGTTAAGCTTCTAGGCTTTGAGCATCACAGTTCAGCTGAGATTCATTCAGGATGAGGACTCAGAAGCATCCAGTCTGAGGAAACAGGATCAGCTGAGGAACTGGCAAAGTGAGGTAGCTGTGGCCTGTTCTGTCTCTCTGATCTTCCAGCGTTCACTCCAATACCTGGGTCAGGTTTGATTTTATTAATAAGAACTTTTAAGATTCATGCTACAGGTCTAATTTTTTATAGTTCTATTTTATATCCTAAATAATTAATAGAATCTCTTCTTTGTATCTATTCAGGAGCAATTTGTAATCCACAGCAAGGCAAATTTTTCTTTATTTCTTCAAACATTCTTTCTAAAGTATCTCCATTTGAGTCAGCTAATAAAATGTCATCCATATAATGATAAATTATAGATTTAGGAAATTTTTTACATCTCACTTCTAATGGTGTTGTGCAAAATATTGGCACAGGGTTGGGCTATTCAACATTCCCTGTGGGAGGACCCTCCATTGATATCTTTTAACCAGTTGAGATTATTATAAGTAGGCCCCATAAAGGCAAATGTTTCTCTGTCTTTTTCTTGTAAGGGTATTGAAAAGAAACAGTCTTTTAAATCAATAACTGTAAGAGGCCATCCTTTAGGTAACAGATAGGCAAAGGAATTTCAGATTGTAAAGAACCCAGTGGCTGAATTACTTTAATTGCTCTAAGGTTTGTTACCATTATTCATTTACCAGATTTCTTTTTAATAACAAATACAGAAGAATTCCAAGGGCTGGTTGATTCTTCAATATGCTGAGCATTTAACTGTTCTTCTACCAGCTCTTCTGAAGCCTGGAGTTTTGCTGTTGTTAAAGGCCATTGCTGAACCCATACAGGCTTGTCTGTTAACCATTTTAAAGGTAGAGCTGTTGGTGTCTTTGGAAGACCCTCAGTTGTTGTGCCCTGTTCTTGTACAATCTGGATGGCTGGTGACCACTCATTAGAATAATACCTTTTAATATTTCTCTTAGAAACATGTGCTAGTTTATGATTTGTTTCTAAGGTTGGGGGGATGTTAATCTGAGTATTCCATTGTTGTAACAGGTCTCAACCCCACAAGTTCATAGTTATGTTAGCCACATATGGTTTTTTCCTTTCTGTCCTTTTGAACTTATACATTTGAGCCATCTTGCACTCTGTTTCACTTGAGATCATGTTCCATTTCCTAACAGCTGAACATTTACCTCCTGAAGAGATCAAGTTGGGTGCCAAAATTCTGGTGCAATTATGGTCATGTCATCATCTGTGTCTACCAGACCACACAACAAAACACCATTTATTTTTATTGTTAATTTTGGTATTTGTTCATTTATAGAAGTTTGACAAAAATTTTCTTTATGATTTCTCCTGAATTTTCTGTTCTCTCTGTCTCAGCTGTTTCATCACCCCAAGCAGCCTGGATTATTCCAACAGGCGTTTGGTTATTTAATTGCTCTGAGTAGGGGTTTCCTCTATGACTGCAGGAAAGGTCTGAACTTGATTTGCTGTGGGGGCCTGCCTAAGGCCCCTCTGGGTGTTTCCTGAAGACCGAAACAAAGTATTACCTTGTCTGTCCCTTGTTTATCTACATTTGTTGGTCTAGTGTTTTCCCTTACCACACCTTCTGCATACTCCAGAAGGAAGGGGCATTCTGTTGCCATTGTTCCTTTAAGAAACATTGTTTCTAGGAAAGTCCTGTTCACAGTCCCTTTTCAAATGTCCTTGCTTTCCACATCTAAAACATCTGACATTCCTCAAACCTCTTGTAATTGCTTCTCCTATCCACATATCATCATGGTCATGAGCTTCAACCTTAAACGTGTCTCTAATCCAGTCTTCCAAGGGTGCTGATCTTGCCTTTAATGGCCTGATTATTCTCTTGCATGCTGCATTTGTGTTCTCAAAAGCCAAAGATTTGATTATTATCTTGCTAGCTTCTGAATTTGGAACCATTCTCTTTACTGTTGAAGTCAGTCTTTGTAAGAAATCCATGAAGGATTCTTTTGGGCCCTGTATAATCTTTCTAAATGACTCAGTTTTCTTTCCTGCTTCCTCAGATCTGTCCCATGCATTCAAGGCTGCCATTCGACATAGAATTAGGGTTTGGTTATCATATAAACATTGTGTTTGTATTGCAGCATATTGGCCTTCTCCAACAAGCTGATCCTGGAGATTTGTCTACCTCTAGCTTTCCACTGATTTTCTATGTTTTTAGCTTCCTCTTTGAACCACATGCACCACTGCAGCTGTTCCCCGGGGTCCAGAACAGCATTTACCAGCTCTCGCCAGTCCTGTGGTATAATCTTATTATAAGTTGAACAGGAGTTTAATTTGCTTTACAAATAGGGAATGCATGCCATATGATACTATTGTCTCCTTAAACCTTGGTAAATCTAACATTTCAATGGGAGTCCAAATATTTTGTGTATTCACTTGACCTGGTAACTTCTGTACAGTTCCCTGATAAATTAAGGGTTATTGTGTGAAAACAGGCTTTCTTTCTGCAACCTTATAATCCAATCCTCAAACAATTTCACCGTTAATTTCTTCTGTCTGAATCTGAATTTCCCTATAATTCATTTTAACAGGTTTTTCTAAAGCTTTTATCCTGGCACTTAATTGACTATCTTTTTAAATAGTAAAATAAGGATAAAGAAATTAATAATGTGCATAATCCCATCAATATTAATCTTCTCATTAGTTGTTCCATTTTCAGACTGCCTAAAATTTATCAAAGTCCAATTTTATTCTAATGTACACATAATACCCATTTTTTTTAATGTGGAAAATAATTTTTTCTCTTTTAAATAGTTTTTTCCTTTAAAATATCTGATATCTTAATTGACTTACCAAGTCTGCATAGAACATTAGAAATCCAAGGGAATTTCAAAACAGCTACCTAGCAGCATCCGAGGTGGCAATCCAAAGAGAGAGAGAGAGAGAGAGAGAGAGAGAGAGAGAGAGAGAGAGAGAGAGAGAGAAAGCAAGCCAAGTGTTCTGGCTAAAAACTGAAATCTAGCCACAAGTTATCACTTGAGCCGAGTCCAGCCTCTGGCTTCCTTAAGCTCCGACCATGTGAGTTGGCATTTTGGCTGCAAGCAGCTCTATCTGCAGTTGTGTGTAGCTGCTGCAACTACAGTTGAGTGCAGCTGGACTGGTAGCTCTGGCAGGGCTCTGAGTTGTTTTTAGCACTGGCTTTTTTTAAACCTGAGCTGCTTGAATTGTCAATCTGGCTGCAAGTAGCTCCAGCTGCGGGTAACCACTTGTAGCTATGGTCTGTCAGGCCTAGGGCCTAGACTGAGCTGGGCCGAGGCAGGGAGCCAGGCCACCGAGGTAGGGAACTGGGCTGAACTGAGCCGAACCGAGTGGATTTTAATGAATTCTTGCCATGTGGGCACCAAATGTAGATGTAACAGTCTTATTAAATAAGAAACACAGAGCCAAATGCAGAGTTAAAAGCCCAAGAGGTCAGAGCAGTAACTAAGAGCTGAGACTAAAACCCTTTCTTACCCCTCACTGCCACTGCCGTCCTTTCCCTCTGAAGCAGACCTACTTCCTGTGTATCTGTCTTTTTATTGACTTTCTGTTCTGCCTTCTCATTGGTTGTAAACCCAACCACATGACCTCCTCATCACTGCCTGTCTATATAGAACTCCAGGTCTTCTATAGTTGGTATTGAGATTAAAGGCATGTGTCTCCATGATGGTGGTGTTCTTGAACACACAGAGATCTGCCTGTCATGTGATCAGGATTAAGGGTGTGTGCTACCACTGCCAGACTTCTGCTATGGCTTGCTATAACTCTTACCCCCAGGAAACTTTATTTATTAACATACAAATAAAATCACATTTCAGCACAAATAAAATATCACCATAGACAATATTTCCATAGTTCCTAGCTCTCAAATGTTACAACCCTCCTTATACCTGTACCAGTGCAGAGTCTCAAGTTTTGTTTGTGTTTGTATTTCTGTTTTTGATACAGGGTCTTGCTATGGGTCCAGATTAGCCTTGAACTCACAATCCTCCTGCCTCAACCTACCAAGTGCTGGATTTATAGGTGGGTTTTCTCAGATTCTATGAGATTTCCATCATTTATAATCTATAGAAAATGGAATCTAAATTTGCTTCCAGGGTTGGGGATTTAGCTCAGTGGTAGAGCACTTGCCTAGCAAGCGCAAGGCCTTGTGTTTGGTCCTCAGCTCTGAAAAAAAAAAAAAAAGACAAAATAACAAAAATTTGCTTCCTCTCCTTTTCCTACATTTTCATTGACATTCACTCTTTAATCACTCCAATCCATCCCATATTCTTAATATTCCATTTAAGTCACTCTCATCCACATCACTTGAACTTAAACACTATCTTCGTTTTATGTCACTTACTTTGGATGAGTTAGTTTACCTCTAAGCTTTACATTTTCCAGTACAGCTGGTTGCTTTTTTTTTTCTTTTTGGGGGCCTGCCACCCAGCTCCCAAATAAATCACACACAGTGGCTTACCCTTAATTATAAATGTTCAGCCTTAGTTTGACTTGTTTCTAACCAGTTTTTCTTAACTTAAATTATTCCATCTATCTTCGGCTTCAAGGCTTTTATCTTTCTCTATTCCTGTATACCTTTCTTTGTTTCTTACTCCATGACTTGCTGTGTAGCTGGATGGTTAGCCTGTGATGTCCTCCTTCCTTTCTCATTCCTTCTTTCTTCTTCTCCCAGATTTCTCTTTCTGTTAATTTTCTCTGTCTGCCAGCCCCACATATCCTTTCTCCTGCCTTGCTATTGGCCATTCAGTTCTTTATTAGACCATCAGGTGTTTTAGACAGGCACAGTAACACAGCTTCACAGAATTAAACAAATGCAACATAAACAAAAGTAACACACCTTAAAATAATATTCTCCAGTATTCCAACAACAAAATTAAGATATTAATATATATCTTACAGTGTCAATTTAGAGCTTTACAGACTTACCAATGAAATTATTTAACACTAAACTTCATGAATGCTGTCTATTGCTAGCAGCAACAGTAGCAGCACCAGTAATGTTAAATAAATTTGATATGAAATTCTTAGTCTTCAGCACTTCTGAGTCTGTTAACCACACAAGATTTTACATACTAGATTCACTCATTTTTCAGACTGGAGAATGGCTTTTTGCTATTGGATAATTTCCTTCTTAGCCTTATTGGTGCCTGTTCCAGGTGTGTTTTATTTGTGTGTGAGTTTGGGAGGGGGTGGTCAGAGTACTATAAGCAGTCTAGATATTGCTTTAATCCATTTTGGAGATTATATTATTGACTCTTTATGAAACCTGGATGCTGAGCTGTGCCAGAATACCAGGATACTTTGCTTGATACTGTATACTATGCATTTACAATTCACTCTGGTAAACTCAGACTTTAGAATTTTAAACATTTTGCACAAAAGACTTGTAAGCTTTACGTGACACATCGCAAGTTCCTTACTGGTAGAAACCATAAAACATGTACTGGCTAGTATTATGTCATCTTGCTAAAGTCTAGGGTCATTGGAGAAGAATGAACCTCAATTTAGAAAATTCTCCTAACAGATTTGGATGTGTGGAAGCCTGTAGCACATTTTCCTGATTGGAGATTAATGTGGGAGGGCCCAGCTCATTATGAACAGAGCCGCCACTGGGTCAGTGATCCTGGGCACTATAGTAAAGCAGGCTGAGCAAGCCATGAGGAGCAAGCTAGAAATTAGTACTCTGCTATTGACTGCCTAAATTCCTGACTTCAAGTTCCTTCTTTGAGGACCTACCCTGATTTCTTTCGTCATCATACTGTGATATAGAATTATAAGCAAAATAAAGCTTTCCATCCCAAGTTGTTATTGTTGTTGTTATTGTTGTAATGGTGTTTTTTCACAGCAATAAAAGCTAAGAAATATAAGGATTAATGCTAGAAGTGGGGTCATTGCTGTGACAGACATGACTATGTGATTTTTGGAGGATTACAACCACATTTGGATTTAGAGCTAGAAAAGGTGGTTCAGCATTCAATGGACTGTTCTGGGGGAACTTAGAAGATAATTATGAGAGTAACGCAAATGATGGAGGCCTGGCTTTTGAAGTTTCAGAAGGAAGTTTGAAAATTCCTTAAAGAATCACTATTGAGGCCATTCAATATTTGAAATTAAGTACCACTGAAACAAAATGTTTGCTTTACTGGGATAATTGATTTTGGTTACCTGGATCTTAGAAATTAGCACTGATTAAAAAGTGACCAGCATTATTGAAGTAAAACTTCTGAGAAGTGTTTTCTTGGACTGCACATAGATACTGCAGTCCAGAGGTGGCCAAGGTTTTAGTTCATGCTGGCAGCCAAACTTGGTAATGTTTAAGGGTCTCTCAGGTGTTATTCATTTTTATGACATGAAGAAGTCATGGAGAGCAGCTGAGGCTTGGAACTGTGAGAGGCCAGGAAAACCTCACAACTGAAGGGGGTCATAGACAGAGCTTAGATTTGGCATTATGGATCATGGTTCCAGTCCTTGAAGAGAACCAGGAGAGGCTATTGGTGGAGGTCCATACCAGTTGCAATGTAGATCCTGGAATTTTGGAGAAGCCAGTTCCATGGGATGACCACTGATGGTGTCCGAAGTTGTGGAGTAGAGCCAGCCTGAGCCTAAAAGACATGTTGTATGCTCTATAGAGGGCAGAAATAGTGAAGTGACCCAGGCCTTTTGGAGGAGCCTAGAAGATCATGAGTCTCAAAAGTCTGATACTGAGGTTTATACCATTGTATTTTTCATTTTGCTTTGCTTTGATCTGATTGTGACTGTGTCCTAGTTCTTCCCTCTTGGAGTATGAAAGTATTAAATTTATTTTTATTTTATAGGAGCCCACATTTGAGAGACTTTGGAATTTTAGAGGAACTGTGAATATTTTGAAGAGACTGAACTTTTAAAGTGTTCAGCATTTTAAAAGTTGTAGGTCTTTTAAAGTTTGAACTATTTTATATTGTGATGTTAATATTAATATGAGATTGTGAAGACAACAAAAAAGGAAAGGTTATGGCTTAACAGTGATGTGTTTCTATGTTAATTTGACAAGGATTTGACAGTGCTAGCTAGTTTTTCTGTCAACTTGACACAAGATAGAGTCACTTGGGAAGAAGAAATCTTAATTGAGAAAATGCTCTTACCTGATCAATCTGTGGAAATACCTGCATTGCATCTTCTTGATTGACGTGGAAGGGTTCATAGGCTGTGCTACCAAGGGGTCAGTGACCCTAGGCTCTATAAGAAAGCAGGCTTTGGAAGCTATGGAGAGCAAGCCATGGGGGGCAGACAGGGAAGCAGCATTCCTCCTTGATTTATACTTCAATCCCTGCCTTTAGGTTCCTGCCTTGCCTTTCTTTAATGACAGACTGATGTGGAAGTGTAAGTGAAATAAAATTCTTTCATCCCCAAGTTGTTTATTGTTTGTCATGTTTTATTTTATCACAGCAATAGAAAGCTAAGACAACACATTCATTTTTATGTCCCATGCCATGGAACTGAATGCTCAACCAATACCAGGCCTCAGTAAATGTGCTTTAGATAGAACTAAAATAGGAGAGAATAAGCTAAATACTGGACTTGATATTCATTAAAGTGCAACAGCATGTGTACAATTTAAACCAACCATTAGAAACTCTTCTCTTGCTGAATTGATAAAATACTGTCTTTCTTTTTCTTGATAGGTAAGACTGAATGTATTTCTCATCCATCCTATTTATAGACAATCTATTCCCTGAAATAATTAGTATACTCAACAGTATTGTTTAAATGTTGCCATCCTTCCCTGACAATTTCCATTTAAGCACATCAGCAAAAGTCTTTAAATGTTATGACCAATTAAATGGACATAAGTTTAGAAAGCCCAAGATAGATCAAGTGCAGGAAGTAGAGTAAAGGAACATATTTTTTTCCTCTGAGTCAGAATGAGGCACTACCGAAACAAGCATATTCTGTGATCTTCATATACAACCTATAATTTGTCTCTGACAATATATATGCTGAATTTTTTTTGGGGGGTGTTCGAGACAGGGTTTCTCCGTGTAGCTTTGCACCTTTCCTGGAACTCACTTGGTAGCCCAGGTTGTCCTCAAACTCACAGAGATCCGCCTAGCTCTGCCTCCCGAGTGCTGGGATTAAAGGTGTGTGCCACCACCGCCCGGCATATATATGCTGAATTTTTAAACTAAAACTAATACATTTTGTATCTTCATTTTAAGCTTACTCTTAATTTTGGAAATATTTCAATGCACATTTGTGTATGTATTTGTCCCTATCTGTGTATTAATATGGATGCCTATCAAGATAGATTTCCTTTCAAAAGAAATATTGTATGAAAATATTATAAGCTATGCTTAGTTTTTGTTTTAAAAGCAGATCTTTTACTAAAAAAGCAATTGTGAATTGTGTACATGGAGTTCTATGAGCTCACTATTCCTCTTGATCTTCCTTATAATGATCTTCATACCAAGTTCAAAGAAATCTAAGACTATATAGACATAGTTTGAAAACCACTGACAAAGGAATGGGTTGTGAAAACTCAGAATTAGAATCCTTCTCACTGAATCTTGCAGTGAACACACCAAGAAAGTCAGACTACAATGATGCGAGTTGTTTCATCTCTATGGTAGCCTCTTTTATCATGTGCTGTACCCAAACTACAAAGACAAGGAAAGCTCAGGTGCTATTCTTTTACACTATGTGTATATAGATCACTGTGATTGGTTTAATAAAGGAGCTGACTGTCCAATAGCTGAAGAGGATAAGGTTAGGTGGGAGAGCTAAACTGAGAATGCTAGAAGGAAAAGGGTGGAGTCAGAGGAGTCACCAGGAGATACAGAGGGAGCAAGACATGCTGGAGAACCAGTAAAGTGATGACCACATAGCAATACATAGATTAGTAGAAATGGGTTAATTTAAGTTGTAAGAGCTAGTTAATAATAAGCCTGAGCTATTGACCAAGCATTTATAATTAATAATAAGACTTTCTTGTGGTTATTTGGGAAGCAATTGCTGGAATGTGTAAACTCCACCTACACTCAGGGTTTGGGGAAATATATGGAAAAGGGAGTGCTCTCACCAGTGAGTCAGCAAATGAGGGCAAAAGAGAAAAGGAAAAGGAAATTTTAAAAACTGTATAATTATGATAAGGCAAGCTATTATTTTGTTGTATGTGTGTGAGCACATGCATGTTCCAAAAAGTAAAAGCGGCCAACAGTGCCCTTATAGAGTAAAGAGAATAGAGATTTTGAAATGGGTTTTGTAACATGAATTGCTAAATGGTCTTATTAATAAAAAACCTGGAGCCAGATATTGGGGTGAAAACTGAAAGATCAGCGGGACAGAACAAGTCAGCTACAAGTTCCTACCATTAGGAAATCCTTAGCCCAATAGAGAGCTACTTCCTGTATATTCACACCTATATACCTTCTTGTGCTCTGGCATCTTAATTCCTCTCTCTGCCCAGCTAATCACACCCTCTCTCTGCCCAGCTAATCACTCCCTTTCTCTGCCCAGCTCTATCACTTCCTGTCTGCCTATACAGACCTCCAGACCTCTATGGTTAACTAGTGCTGGGATTAAAGGCATGTGCCACCATGTCTGGCTCTGTTCCCAGTGTGGCCTTGCACTCACAGAGATCCAAATGAATCTCTGCCTCCTGAATGCTAGGATTAAAGAGATGTGCTACCATTGCCTGACCTCTATGATTAATATAGTGGCTGATTTTTTCCTTTATCCCCAGCAAGCTTTATTTGTTAGAGTACAAATAAAATATCACCACAGGTTTTGGACTTAGTTTCATAGAATCCATTAACTTTGAGAATTTTGTGGCATATTGACAATGTGGGTATATTGGGTTAGGTTTAGGGATTAATGGATGGCATGAAACTGAAGGTAGTGAGTAAAAGAAATCTATGAGGTACCTGAACTGCACAACATAGAAGGAACAGATTGTAAATGGATGCTTATTTTCATCAATTAAGAAAAAGTAAACATCTATAGAAGCTGATGCAAATAACCTGAGTATTAAGAGTTGAAAATAGTAAAGAGAAGAGATTGTAAAATTAAGTCTCATAAAAATGGAAGTTCATTATAACTGAATCACTAGATAAATGAAGTGGCATCATTTTTCAGGAAGAAAGTTTCTTCATTATGACAAATTATGACAAATTACCAAAGATGAAATGGATACATTTGAAGTATAGGTGAGCTAGTACATTTGATATTTTCAATCTCAAACTTTCTTCTCCGTATCACTACAGAAAGTGTCACCACCTATAAGCATTTATATATGAATGAAATGAAAGCAGAAGAGATATTGGGGCAAGGGAGATTAGTGGGAAGGACTAAAGGGGAGAAGGAGAGCATATAGAGAATGAATATGGTCAAAGTACACAACAGACTTCAGAGAAAATGTCCGTATGAAATCAGCACTAGAGCTATAGATAAAGCTCAGTTGGTAAAGTGCTTGCCATGCAAGCATGAGAATCAGAATTTGCATCCTTAGTAATCACATAAATCTCAGGCAGGAGTGGTGGCTTACCTGTAATACCAGTGCTCAGCAGGTGGAGAAAACTGAGTAAACTGGCTAGCTAGAATAGCTGAAACTCAGAGCTTTGGGTTAAAGCAAGGAGGGACTTTGACTTGGTATATAAAGTGTGTAGCAATGGAGGAAGAAGCCAAACATCAACCTCTGGCCTCCACACACATATGCACACATGTACACAGACACCCACACACAACCAAACAGGCATACACACACGCATTCCACACATAAACACAGAAAGGGAAAATGAAACACAGTGTTGTATTCAATGAACATAGGCCAAAATAAATAGAAGATAGGTAGGTAGATAGATGGCCAGATAGGAGATAGATTGATAGAGTGATTTGGAATAGGGTTCATATAAGACACAAGGTTTATAGTAGTTGATATAAGGATCGTGAAAGAAGATTGACCATAGGAATAAGATAGCTTGTCAGAAGGAACTGAAGATTCAACTTATTTCACAATCACAAACATAAGAATGTTAAAAGTTACCAGCTTTCAATTAAGCTGCAGCTTTGTAGAAGTGGCTATTAGCATGATCTCAGAAAGTACAAGGTGAGTTAATGTGAATTTGATTATTTTTTCGGTTGATGCACTTTTAAGAAAGGTAATATAAGTTGTTTGGGCTTATTGACAAAGCAGTTGTTGAAATTATTACCTATGTAAGTAGCCTGTTGAAAAGAGAATGAAGAAAAAGGTACTGCTTCATTGCTGGAAAGAACAGGGAAAATTTTTGAATATCCTAAAGACATGAAATAATAATCATGATAGCATTTAAATTATAAAGTGGGAAGAAGAGGCCACTTTTATAAAATGAAGTACTGGAATTACACAGTCTAAAGGTGGAACTGTAATAGATAGATAATGACAAGGCCAAGAATGTAGCTGTAGGGACAGCTAACAGAGCAGAACTGAAGAACATCATTGAAACTAGAGAACATATTGAACATACATGAATGGATTTATATCTTCCTAGAAGGTTGGAGGAACTTACAACATGAAGGAAAACTGTACATCAATTGTCAAAATCATTAGATGAATAAGAAAATTAGTTGACAGCAATGCAGATGGAGAAAGAATTTTGGAGACTTAAGATAGAATTTTCAAGATAACAAAAACATGTAATGACAGCATAGAGGAATAGTATTCTTGAAGAGGCCATGGAAAGCAATAGTGACACTATCAGTGCTCTGGGTCTATTGCTTGAGCAGTTATATAGAAAGAGTAATTGGTACTCAGGATTCAGTGTAATCTCTTTGTGCCTCTTTCCATACTATTATTTCCCTGGAAAAGAAAATACTCACAGTGAAACTGAAAGATAGTTCTTTACTATCTAACTTTAAGAAAAGGTTCAGTGTTCGTAACTGAATACAAAGGTAAGAAACATTATTTGACCCATGTCCTTTAATTCTTCTGCAAACTATCCCAAGGAGCATTTGCTACTCCCTTTACTCTACCTCTTCAACTGAAAAGATAGTCAAATAAAGCAGTGTCCTTCTTAAGACAAGTTTGTACTAAACAAAAAAGGAAGTGGAAGAGATGCTCAAACAAGTTGAAGCTAGGTCTTACAATAAAGGAAAATCTCAGTAGCATTTTCCCCTCTCAGGAAAACTCCACATCCACAAATGCACAGTATCTTTTCATATCTCTCTCTTAAATATTAAATATTTCCTTGGAAATACACTTGTAACCACCCTTCTCGTCACCACCTTGCTAAGAGCCACAACCTTCTCTCTCCTGCTCAATAGAAGCAACCAACTTACTATCAACTGTGTATTTTGCACCGAGTGATCCTTCTGAAAGAAAATATAGCCTATGCTGTTCTCTTCACAAAGAGTCAAGATTTCCCCATTTTCAGTTCCACACATATACAACATAGCTGTTTACCTTATGAGTCAATTAGAATGAACTATTTTCCCTGACATTCCAATACTAAATGCTAAATTAGAAGTTCTTGTTTCTGTGCACTTGGATTCCTTGCACCATGCATTTATCAAACTATTTGCCCTTCAAATAAGAATGGAGTTTGTTTCCCTTTCATAACTGTTGTGAATAGAAAAGCAATGAACATGGACAGGCAAGTATTTCTGTGGAGTCCTTTGGTTATGTGCCCAAGAGTGGTACATCTGGATCTTGAGGTAGATATATTCCAAACTTCCTGAAGAACTGCGACACTGATATCTGTAATGGCAGCACAAATTCACACTTCCATCAGCAATGACTAAGTGTCCCCCTATTCCCAAATTTTCACCATCATGGGCTGTCATTTGTCTCATTGATCTTGGTCATTCTGACATAAGAAAGTTTAAATCTCAAAGTACTTTTAATTTGCATTAGACTGATGTCTAAGGATGTTGAATATAATATATAAAAGAGTTATCCTGCAACAGGGGTAACAATACCCCTCACAGATACCATAGTCTAATGATGTGAAAAAGTATATGAGTACTATTACTAATAAAATACCAATGAATTTGAAACATCTGTACTTAAAGAAGTCATGTATAAATCAAATACTTTTCCTTGAACATCAAACATTAAAATTGTAACTTCATATAGAGCTCACCATCATTGTAGAAGGCCACTGATAAAGTGTTCTCAAGTCAAAATTGGGAACTTGCTTGTGGTGGGTAAAACTATGTTCCCCAGGATACATGGAAGTCTAAATGTTCAGTATCCGTGACTATGATCTTATTTAGAAATTAGGGCCTTTGCATTTAACTTCACATAAAATCATATGTAATTTGAAATGCACACATAACAGGTTGTAATCCTGTATGATTGGCATCTGTTGTTTAAAAAAAGAAGTAGCATATAGGGAGAATGACGTGTGATGTCAACAGCAGAGACTTGGAGACCTGAACCTGAAAATCATGGACTGGGAATACACTCAGTAGAGCCAGGAGCCAAGAGAAAATATGGATCAGATTCTAACTTAGAGATTATTGCCCTGATTACCACTTCATCCAGAGCTTGTGTTTCCACAACTTAAGACAATGAACTTTTGTTGCTTTAGGCTTCCCAGTCTAAGGTATGTTCTACCAATAGCCACTGAAAACATGCTTTTTATACAAAATAGCAATTTATGTTGGTGCTGCCAACATGCCAAGAAAGGTAACTGTGTGGCTATAACATTGTCTTTATGTGTTACTTATTTGCTTAAATTATTTCATTCATCAAACAGCTTCTCAATTTGACATAGTATGTTTCCTTCAACTGTACTGTGTACTGAATGGATTGTAACTGTTATCATCTATCTTCTTATTTCCCTTCACTCCCTAACCTTGCCTTCTCCAAATCTATACTCTATCTACCTCTCTCTCTTCTTGGAAAGTAGACATCACTATAGAATTTATAGATTAATGCTCTTTAAGATTATAAGTAAAAATAACAATAAGCAGTAATTATTTTTATAAGCTCTCATAATTTGTTTTTTCTAATCAGATTGTCTTTATTTTAAACACTGAAGATAATTTCCTCATGGGTCCTTCCCTTCCAAACTGTGTTCTATATGTGGTTTCATCTGAAGCTTAAATGGATATTTGAGTTCATTTTGCTATACTAGCCAAAGATCAAAGCAGAAGTCAATATTAAAGATAGATAACAAAGAACCATGAAGTATGTTATTTCAGTGGCATAAAATAGAATTATTCCCCTCAGCAATTCTGTTGCAATTAGATACACAACAGACGCCCTCACTTGATTGTTCAGTTTAGTCAAGTGTAGTTTAGAGCTTCTTAAATATTAATGAAATATTGGATTTAAATTTTATACTTTCAACTGTATCATAGTGTCATTAAACCTTGGAGTATGGAAAGATCTTATAAGTCAGTGATCTCAAATAGTTCCTGGAAGTGCTAAGACTTGCCTGAGTTCACAGAATTCATTGATGATAGAAATGAGCTTGGATCCCAGGTTTTTTGGGGCCCCAGTCTAGCATTCTTTGGCCAAGTAATTTTTAGACTACAGTTTCTTTCATCAAACAATATTGTTTCTTTTTCAAGCAAGAGTACTGTAGTCTGATATTTTACCTCTTTAAAGGCAGAGTGGACCGAATCTCTTTGCAGAGTCATCCATTTAAGTTTCCCCTTATTCCAACTATAACTCCAAAATTCTACCCTTCTAAAATAAAATAGAAGCTCACATAGTGGGTTCATTAATTAGTAATATAATCATAAAATTAAATAACTGGTGTGGCTTATTTGTATTAATTTTACTACAGGTGTGTAACAGGTTAGCAGCAGGGAAAATTGACATTTGTAAAGAAATTGCTATTATTGGAATTTTTCTGTGCCTGCATTTATTGCAAATTAAAAGTTTAAATTTGAATAAGTAGGAATTTGAAACACACCAATAGTTTTTCTACCTAACCTGCAACATTTCACTTGTGACATTCTCATAAGTTTATAGGGGATGAAATTCTTCAGGCAAGAATATTTGACACATATGTTCTTGCCAGATAAGTTCATGTCCAACTTCACAATTACACTCCACCACTTCTAACTTGATGTGTCAGCTTCCAGTATTTGTGGGGAACTCTTATAGAGCAATTAAAAAAACTCAATTGAGTAAATAGTTCAGAGAAGTTAATGCTTCATATTCATTTAAAGTTGTCCAGGGGAAAAGTTTCAAACTCAGTTTGCATGTAATTGATTTATCAATAACTAGGGAAGCTCTGGCAAGGAGCAAACGATGCAACCTCAGCTTATAATTCTCTCTGCAATTACAGTCTCAGAACTAGTTGCTGCTAAAACTGAATCCTTCTGATTATGTACCAGGAGTGAACCTTGTTAGAAGAGACATTTTTTAATTTTCATGAGTTATTACAGTTTTATGTATTTAGTACTCCTTCAGTAGAGATTTATGTTCACCAAAGCTTTCAAATTCTGAATAATCTAATAGAGACAGACTATGTCCTTAACCAATTCCATTCACTGCACAAAACCTACAATAATCCTGTAGACACTGTTGGTACTGGACAAAAGTGTAGATCTCTACAACAGGATAAAAATCTGCTTTAAAAATGATGGCAAATTTTTAGTGTAACTATGCCTATGTTTTCTGTGATTTCTACTCCAGGTAAAATAGTTTGGTTATGATTTATTATATTTACATATCGTCTGAAAATTTGAGAGTGCAAGTTTTCCCAGTGACCTCAGGTATCAGATTAATTCTAGAAAAATGCTTGGTTTTCAGTTCATTTGGGATTATTTGTTATAAGATGAATGATTTCGAGATCAGAAACTGAAGTTACACTCTATAGGGGCCGCAGAGGTTTCCTAGTGAGATCTGATCTTGCTTTACCCAGTAGGAGTGCATTAGGGGACGGCTTAACCACATGTGTAGTTACCAGGTATTTGGACGGGTCTGCACTTGGTTGTGCTAGGGGGAGATCTTTTGCCCCACCCCTTGGCATTGTTATAAAAAGCCCTTTTGAAGAGACAGAAGGGGCAAGTGGATATTGATCCAGGTACTCCCAAAGCTATCCTGCATTTCTGTGTGTCTTCTCCATGTTATCTTTCTATCTAAATATTTTTTATCCCTCTCTCCTCAAAAGTGCCCTGGGAAAAAATGGGAGCTGACCTCCCACAGTACTCTAATATTTGAAGATATTTATCACCTCTTTATTATGTGTTATGGTTATATTTTGGTTAGTCATATTAGGTATAATTGTAACTAAGGTCAATATTTGTTTTGTTTCACTCACTATTTTATTCCTAACACCAAGAACAGTGTTTGGTGCATATTAGATTTTTAACAGTTCTTTTAAAATGATTTGAGTGGATAAGATGAACTATAGTGTACATTTACAGCCCTAAGCAAGATTTGAGGGGCTTTGTCTCCTTGTATTGGTTTTCTAGTCAGCAGAAAATAATTCCCTATATCTAATACATTCTAATGGAGAAGAAGATAAGCAATGACTTTATGTAACTAAATGAATGGCCTAAGAATTCATATAGGCTAGATAGAAACACAAACAGAAATCATTCAATACTCAGACATCAATAACAAAAAAGCAGCATCCCCATATACTGGAGATTAAGTATATTTAAGCATAATTCTTAAATCAAAGAAGTCAGGGCAAAAAACCAAAAAAAAAAAAAAAAAAAAAAAAAAACCAAAAAACTGGGCAGTGTTGGCACACGCCTTTAATCCCAGCAGTTGGGAAACAGAGACAGGTGGATCTCTGTGAGTTTGAGGCCAGCCTGGGCTACAGAGTGAGTTCCAGGATAGGCACCAAAACTACACAAAGAAACCCTGTCTTGAAAAACAAAAAAAAAAAAAAAAAAAAAAAAAGAACTGTTCCCTGATACAGAGCTTCCTAGCACCCGACTGGGCTAAGAGGTGAGTCTTTACCTGAACATCCCAGCCCCTAGGCTTTGGGCCCAGGGGCACAACCCTGCGCACCTTCACCACCACCCATTGCAGTCCCAGTTTCAGGCCAGTTGGCAGGCAGACCTCCTGCACACAGGTTAGACTACCACCATCCCCCATCAGACCCTGTAACCCAAGCCCCACCTCCGCCAAATCCCACCCACCCTCAGAGACTGCAACTGTTTCCTGAGACAGGGCCTGCCAACACCCAGTTGGACTAAGAGTCCCAGTGTCAGGCCAGTTGGCAGGCAGACCTCATGCAGACAGGTCAGACTACCACCATCTACCATGCACTAAGACTGCAGCTACTCCCAGAGACAGAGCCCACTAGCATCAATTGGACAAAGAGTCCATCAGCATCAACTAGACCAAGAGGATCAAGAGTATCAATCAGACCAAGAAAGGCTCCCTCAGACACAGACACCACTTGCACCAAGTAGAGAACAAGATGGGTAAACACCAGTGCGAAAATACAGTCAACAACATAAAAAACAATATGGCTCCATCAGAACCTACATCAGCAAGACCTGAACATCCCAACACAGAAGAAACAGAAGTTAGATATCGACCATAAAAATAACTTAAGAAGATATTAGAGATTTTAAAGAGGAAATGAAAAATTATCTTAAAGAAATCGAGAAAAAGTCAAACAAAAAATGAGAAGAAATGAGTAAATCCCTTGAAAGCCAAGAGAAAGCAACTAAACAAGTGAGGAAAACAGTTCAAGATTTGAAAACTGAAATGAAGACAATAAAGAAGACACAAACTGAGGTAATGCTGAAAGTGGAAAATCTGAGTAAACAAACAGGAACTACAGATGCAGGCGTAACCAACAGAATGCAAGAGATGGAAGAGCAGATCTCTGGCATTGAAGATACTGTAGAGGAAATAGATTTATCAGTCAAAGAAAACACTAAAGCCAACAAAGTCATGACCCAAAATGTCCAGGAAATTTAGGACACTATGAAAAGACCAAACCTAAGAATAATAGGGATAGAAGAAGAAGAAGAATACCAACTCAAAGGCACAGAAAATATATTCAACAAAATCATAGAAGAAAACTTTCCCAAACTAAAGAAGGAAATGCCTATAAAGATACAAGAAGGTTAAAGAACACCAAATAGACTGGATCAAAAAAAAGTCTCCTCACCATATAATAATCAAATGACTAAACATACAGAATAAAAAAAAGAGCTGCAAAGAAAAAAGGCCAAGTAACATACAAAGGCAGACCCATAAGAATAACACCTGACTTCTCAATGGAGATTCTAAAAGCCAGAAGGTCTTAGACAGACATTATGCAGACACGAAGACACCATGGATGCCAACACAGACTAATATACCCAGCAAAACTCTCAATCAACATACATGGAGTAAAGAAAATATTCCATGATAAAACCAGATTTAAACAATATCTCTCCACAAATCCAGCCCTGCAGAAAGCACTTGAAGGAAAAATCTAACCTAAGGAAATTAGATACACCCATGAAAACACAGGCAATAGATAGTCCCATACCAACTAATACCAAAGAATGGAAACATACAACACTACCACAAACAATAACAGGAATTAACAATCACTGGTCATTAATATCCATCAATATCAATGGCCTCAATTCACCTACAAAAGACACAGGCTAACAGAATGGATTCGAAAACAAGATCCATCCATTTGCTGCATACAAGAAACACACCTCAACTTCAAAGACAGACACTACTTCAGAATAAAAGGCTGGGAAAAGGTTTCCCAATCAAATGGTTTAAGAAGCAAGCTTGTATAGCTATCCTAATATCTAATAAAATATACTTCAAACTAAAATCAATTGAAAGAGATCAGGAAGGACATTACATATTTATCACAGGGAAAATCCGACAAGATGAAGTATCAATTCTGAATATTTATGCCCCAATACAAGGGCACCTACATTCGTAAAAGAAACATTACTAAAGCTTAAATCACACATCAAACCCCATACACTAGTAGTGGGAGACTTCAACACCCCACTCTTACCAATGGACAGGTCTGCCAGACAGAAACTTAACAGAGAAATAAGGGAATTAAGAGACATTATGACTCAAATGGACTTAATAGATATCTACAGAATATTCCACACTAACACAAAAGAATATACCTTCTTTTCAGCATCCAAGGGAACCTTCTCCAAAATCAATCACATGCTTGGTCACAAAGCAAATCTCAACAGATACAAAAAAAAATTGAAATAACCTCCTGTGTATTATCAGACCACCATAGCTTAAAGTTAGATTTCAACAACAACAAAAATTACAGAAAGCCTACAATCTCATGGAAACTGAATAGTGCCCAATTGAATCACCAATAGGTCAAGGAAGAAATAAAGAAAGAAAATAAAGAATTCCTAGAATTCAATGAAAGTGAATGTACAACATACCCAAATTTATGGGACACCATGAAAGCCGTGCTAAGAGGAAAATTCATAGCTCTAAATGCCCACATAAAGAAGTTGGAGAAATCTCACAGTAGTGACTTAACAGCACAACTGAAATCTCTAGAACAAAAAAGAAGCAAACTCACACAGGAGAAACAGATGCCAGGAAATAATCAAATTGAGGGCTGAAATCAATAAAATAGAAACAAAGAGAACAATACAAAGAATCAATGAAAGAAAGAGCTGGTTCTTTGAGAAAATCAACAAGATAGACAAGCCCTTATCCAAATTAACCAAAAAGCAGACAGAGAGAGCATCCAAATTAACAAAATCAGAAATGAAAAGGAAGACATGACAACAGACAATGAGGAAGTCCAGAGAATTATCAGGTCATACTTCAAAAACCTGTACTCCACAAAATTGGAAAATCTGAAAGAAATGGACGATTTTCTGGATAGGTACCCCATACCAAAGTTATACCAAGAACAGATAAACTACTTAAATAGACCAATAACCCCTAAGTAAATAGTAATGGTTGCTGTGGGATGTTCTGTATGGCAAATGTGTTGCTAATAAAACACTGATTGGCCAGTGGCTAGGCAGGAAGTATAGGCGGGACTAACAGAGAGAAAAAAAAGAACAGGAGGGTGGAAGGAGTCACTGCCAGCCACTGCCAGGACAAGCAGCATGTAAAGATGCTTGTAAGCCACGAGCCATGTGGCAATGTATAGTTATAGAAATGGAATAATTTAAGATATAAGAACAGTTAGCTAGAAGCCTGCCACGGCCATACAGTTTGTAAGCAATGTAAGTCTCTGTGTTTACTTGGTTGGGACTGAGCAGCTGTGGGACTGGCAGGTGAAAGAGATTTATCCTGACCGTGGGCCAGGCAGGAAAACTCTAGCTACAAATAGTCATTAAAAGTCTCCCCCCCAAAAAAAAGCCCAGGACCAGATGGTTTCAATGCAGGATTCTACCAGATTTTCAAAGAAGAGCTAATACCAATACTCTTCACATTGTTCCACACAATAGAAACAGAAGGAACATTACCAAATTCTTTTTATGAGGCTATAGTTACCCTGATACCCAAACCACCCAAAGATGAAACGAAGAAAGAGAATTATAGACCAATCTGCCTCATGAACATTGACAGAAAAATACTCAATAAAATACTGGCTAACCGAATCCAGGAACACATCAAAAAATTATCCACCATGACCAAGTAGGCTTCATCCCAGGGATGCAAGGATGGTTCAACATATGAAAATCTGTCAATGTAATACACCATATAAAAAAACTGAAAGAAAAAAAACCACATGATCATCTCATTGGATGCGGAAAAAGCCTTTGACAAAATCCAACACCCCTTCATGATAACGGTTCTAGAGAGATCAGGAATAAAAGGAACATACCTATACATGATAAAGGCAATTTACAGCAAGCCAACAGCCAACATCAAATTAAATGGAGAGAAAATCAAAGCAATTCCACTAAAATCAGGAAAAAGACAAGGCTGTCCACTTTTCCCATCTTTATTCAACACAGTACTAGAAATTCTACCTAGAGCAATAAGACAACAAAAGGAGATCAAGGGGATATGAATTGTAAAGAAAGAAGTCAAACTTTCATTATTTGCAGACGATATGATAGTATACATAAGTGACCCCAAAAATTTTACCAGGGAACTCCTGCAGCTGATAAACTCCTTCAGTAAGGTGGTAGAATACAAGATTAACTCAAAAAATCAGTAGCCCTCCTATATACAAATGATAAATGGGCTGAGAAAGAATTCAGAGAAACATCACCCTTTACAATGGCCACAAATAATATAAAATACCTTGGGGTAACTCTAACTAAGCAAGTAAAAGACCTGTATGATAAGAACTTTAAGTGTCTGAAAAAAGAAATTGAAGAAGATATCAGAAAATGGAAAGATCTCCCATGTTCATGGATAGGTAGAATCAACATAGTAAAAATCACAATCTTACCAAAGGCAATCTACAGGTTCAATGCAATCCCCATCAAAATTCCAACACAATTCTTCACAAACTTGGAAAGAACAATACTTAACTTTATACAGAAAAACAAACAACCTAGGATAGCTAAAAGAATCCTGTATAATAAAGCAACCTCTGGAGGCATCATGATCCCTGACCTAAAGCTCTACTGTAGAACTATAGTAATAAAAACAGCTTGATACTGGCATAAAAACTGACATGTGTAGCAATGGAATTGATTGAAACTGTGACATTAATCCACACACCTATGAACATATGATTTTCAACAAAGAAGCCAAAACTGTACCATGGAAAAAAGAAAGCATCTTCAACAAATGGTGCTGTCATAACTGGATGTCAACATGCAGAAGAATGCAAATAGATCCATATCTGTCCCCATGCACAAAACTCAAGTCTAAGTGGATCAAAGACCTCAACATAAA
Organism: Peromyscus nudipes; assembly: GCA_902168325.1. NCBI lineage: Eukaryota > Metazoa > Chordata > Mammalia > Rodentia > Cricetidae > Peromyscus > Peromyscus nudipes. The sequence continues at coordinate 39,437 of CABHPH010138394.1, forward strand.
TCCAGTTACACTGAACTTGATAGAAGACAAAGTAGGAAGTAGTCTGGAACACATTGGCACAGGAGACCACGTCCTAAATATAACACCAGTAGCACAGACACTGAGAGCGACAATTAATAATGGGACCATTTTCAACTGAGAAGCTTTTGTAGAGCAAAGGACTTGGTCAATAAGACAAAATGACAGCCTACAGAATGGGGAAAGATCTTCACCAATCCCACATCTGACAGAGGGCTGATCTCCAAAATGTATAAAGAACTCAAAAAGCTAGACTTCAAAATACTGAACAATCCAATTAAAAAATGGGCTAAAGAGCTTAACAGAATTCTCAACAGAAAAGACTCTCAAATGACTGAAAGGCATTTAAGGAATTGCTCAACATCCATAGTCATCAGGGAAATGCAAATAAAAACAACTCTGAGATACCATCTTACACCTGTCAGAATGGCTAAGATCAAAAACACTGAAGACAGCTTATGTTGGAGAGGATGTGGAGCAAGAAAAACACTCCTCCACTGTTGTTGGGATTGCAAACTTATACAGGCACTCTGGAAATCAGTATGGCAGCTTCTAGAAAATTGGGAATAAGTCTTCCTCAAGACCCAGCTATACCACTCTTGAGCATATACCCAAGGAATACTCAATCTTACCACAAGGACACATGCTCAACTATGTTCACATCAGCATTATTCATAATAACAAGAACCTGGAAGCAACCTAGATGCCCCTCAACTGAAGAATGAATTAAGAAAATGTGGCACATATACACAATGGAGTACTACTCGGCAGTAAAAACCAATGATATGAAATTTGCAGGCAAATGGATGGAACTAGAAAATATCATCCTGAGTGAGGTAACCCAGACTCAGAAGGACAAACATAGTATGTACTCACTCAAAAGTGGATACTAGATGTGAGGGAAGGGATGGCCAGACTGCAACCCACAACTCCAGAGAGGCTAGCTAACAGGGAAAGATCCTAAGAGGGACACATGGATGACCGAAGGAGAAGTGGATGAGATCTACTTGAGTGGACTGTGTGTGGCGGGGGGGTGGGAGAGGGCGAGGAGTGGGGGATGACAACATAGGGAAATGGGAGGGTCAAGCTGGAACAGGGACAGAGTAGGAGTGCAGGCAGGAAGATATCATGCTAGATGAGGACATCATAGGAATAGGAAGAGACAGGGTGCTGGGAAGGCTCTCAGGAATCTACAAGGATGACCCCACATTGGTCACTTGGCAGTGGTCCAGAGGGTGCCTGGACTAGTCTACTCTGGTGACTGGTCTAGCGAATAACCTAGCTGTCATCCATGGCCAGGCACCAGGCTGAGCTCCAGGAATCCAATTGATGAGAGAGAGGAGAGATTCTGTAGGTGAGGGACATCAATATCATGATGGGAGGACATGCAGAGATGACTGGCCACACTAGTGGAAGCCCATGAACTGTGGACTTGTGGCTGTGGAGCCCCCATGGGACTGGACTAGGCTCTCTGGATATGGAAGGCAGTTGTTTAGCTCGAACTGCTTGAGGGGCACCCAGGCAGGGGGATTAGGTTCTGTCCCTGGTGCATTGGCAGGGTTTTGGGAATCTGGTGCCTGTGGTGTGATGCCGTGTGCAGCCTTGGTACAGTGGGAAGGGGCTTGGACCTGCCTAGGCTCAGTGTGCAGGCATCTTCTGACTCCCCATAGGAGACCTTGATTTGGGGGATGTGGGGATGCTGGGTGGCTTGAGAGAGAGGGCTGGGGGGTGGGAGGAGGAAGGAGGGGTGATCTGTGGGTGGTATGTGGAGTGAGTAGAAAATTTCTTAATAAAGAAAAAATGAAAAAAAAAGAATTTAGGCATGTAGATTGTTAGTAAAGTTAAATTAGGATGTTTTGTTAATGGCTTTGATATAGAAAATCTTGGGGAACAACTTAAAGTTTAAAAAGGCACACTCCTTTAATCCAAGCACTCGGGAGGCAGAGTCAGGCGGATCTCTATGAGTTCGCGGCCAGCCTGGTCTACAAAGCGAGTTCCAGGAAAGGCGTAAAGCTACACAGAGAAACCCTGTCTCTAAATAACCAAAAAAAAAAAAAAGGCACACTTATAATAGTTGAGTGAGGAACTCACTGAATTCCAGAACAAGAACAATGGCATCCTGGATATTGTTGGCTGACATACCTTTCTTGCTAGGATAGGTTGGTGATCAAAGGTGGTGATTAATTCCTTGTATCCATTTCTGCCCTCAGTTTCCTGATATGATTTAATAAAAAACAAACAAACAAAACCTCGTGATGAGTGGGTATGCAACCTGAGGATTTAAAGTGGAAATGACTAATTGTTTTTCATATATAAAAGTTTAAGTTTGTGATTCTTTGACAATTTTTTTACAAGATTACCTTTTTTAAATTTTTTTTTTATTTTACAATACCATTCAGTTCTACATATCAGCCACGGATTCCCTTGTTCTCCCCCCTCCCGCCCCCCTCCCCTTCCCCCAGCCCACTCCCCATTTCCACCTCCTCCAGGGCAAAGCCTCCCCCAAGGACTGAGATCAACCTGGTAGACTCAGTCCAGGCAGGGCCAGTCCCCTCCTCCCAGGCTGAGCCAAGAGACCCTGCATAAGCCCCAGGTTTCAAACAGCCAACTCATACAATGAGTGCAGGACCCGGTCCCACTGCCTGGATGCCTCCCAAACAGTTCAAGCTAATCAACTGTCTCACCCATTCAGAGGGCCTGATCCAGTTGGGGGCCCCTCAGCCATTGGTTCATAGTTCATGTGTTTCCATTCGTTTGGCTATTTGTCCCTGTGCTTTATCCAACCTTGGTCTCAACAATTCTCGCTCATATAGACCCTCCTCTTTCTCGCTAATTGGACTCCCGGAGCTCCACCTGGGGCCTAGCCGTGGATCTCTGCTTCCAGATCCCTCAGTCATTGGATGGGGTTTCTAGCACGACAATTAGGGTGTTTGACTATCCCATCACCAAAGTGGGTCAGTTCGGGCTGTCTCTCGACCATTGCCAGCAGTCTATTGTGGGGGTAAGATTACCTTTTGAGATAAGTAATAAAATGATTGATCCTTTCTATGTGATTTCAAAATGCAATCTACCAGTAAAAGAACTGAGAAAAAAAATACCTTGCTTGCTTACACTCTGTTAATCTATAACAAGTTGCTTAAATATAAATGTATGTGGGTCCTTGGGAATAATTTGTTTTTCACCTGTATTACGTAAAATATTTTATCATATAAAGGAAATGAGAAACATAATAAAAGAAGTCATGGTGAAAACAGATCTTTTTCAAGATTTATGGAATTCACTAAGCCCTGTGCTTTAAGTGAAATGTATTACATTAGAAAAGGAGAAAAATGTAAGAATTAGTAACCTAAAGTTCTATTGTACGGAGCTAATTAATCAATAACCTAAACTTTGATCTGACAAAAGAAAATGAGGTTCAAAATTAAAGGAAAATTGAAGAAAACAGGAAATAAAGTTTCATACATTTATAGAATATATATTTATCATATCCACCTTATAGAATATATATTTGTCATATCCACCCATTACTTCCTTCCCCAACTCCTCCTAGCACCTCTGACACTGTCTCCCTCTAAACTTCAAGTCCTTTTTCAAACTTTGTTATAAATAATTCTGTGAGTCCAGTTAGTGTACGAGACGCTGCAGATGGTGCTCAGCTACATCGTGGCACTCACGCGCATCCTGGCCATATACACAGAAGAATTCACAATCTTTTTCTAGAAAATAAGATCAGAGTTAAAAAATATATACTCACTTATACAGCTAACATTTCCCAACATGAAGTCCACATAAAGATACTGCAATAAAGAAGGAACATAGACCAATACTTCTTATGTACATAGATGTAAACATTCTCTACAAAGTATTGTTTAATTGAACCCTATGACATAGAAAAATGATGTATCATGAAAACTTAAGGATTTTTTTTACGGGTATGCTAGATTGATCCAGCATGCAAAAATCAGTTTATATAATCAATTGACTAAAGGAAATAGTATCATTATTCAGTTGTAATGTAAGCATACTTGACTGGAATAGAACACACATATAGACACAGAGCAGCTCTATCTAAAATTACCAAGATGTGGACTAGCAAATGTGCCTCAACAGGAAAATAGAAAATCAGTATTATATTATTGAAATTCAATATCAGTTAGAAATAAAGAGCTATCAAGCCACAGAAAGACATGTGTCATTCTCAGTTTTATATTGTTAATTTAAAGAAGCTATCTGGAAAAGTAACATAGTGTATATGGTTTTAATTGGTTGATGTTCTTTAAAAGGGAAAAATACAGAATGATTTGTCAGGTATCAGAGCTAGGAAAGGAAAAATTAAACATGTCAATCACAAGGAAATCCTACAGAAGAAAAAGCTTCCTGGCTCATGGAAGCTGTATAATAACAATATAATATAATAATAAGTGAATGGTGTTTCAAGTTGCTCTGTTTATGACAATTTGTTATGCAATGTAGATTATTAATACAGAAATTAGAGAAATGGCTATGCAGTTACTAGTGAAGGAGAAAAGGAGAGCAATGGGACAGAAGAGTAACGTGACCTTACTTGGGTTTTAACAGGGTCATTTTCACTGCTGTGTTGAGAATTCACTGTCAGAGCATAGAAATCAGTCATAATGCTGTTGCAATAATTCATTGGAGAGATGATGTTGTTCTGGGTCAAGGTGTTGACTATGAAGTTAATGAAAAGAGGTCAGATATTGGACTTATTTTGAAGGAAAAGGCAAAAGGATTTCTTAGCAGAATAAAACTAAAGTATGAGACACAGAGAGCGGTTAAAAGTGACTCCAAAGATATTACAATGAGTAGACCAAATGTAACTGGCATTTAATGAGATGGACAATCAGTTAAACAATGAGCTGTAGTTGTCCCCTTCCCACCCATCTCATTTTCTTCTTATGAGTCATGACCTACTTTCTAAGAGATTTAAAACTGAAAGTGCCTTAGAAAAAAATCAGAGTAATAAAATTAGTAGTTGATAATAGTTATTGAGCACCTTCTACATACCAGGAAATATTCTAAGCACTTTATGTATCTTGACAAATTCTTATAACAACATTATGAATCAATCTTACTACCCTTATATTTTACAAATGAAGATATTAGGAGGAGAGAGGTTATACTTGCCTGATGATCCACAGTGGATAAATTGTGAGGCACAATGTTCATATATAATCTCTAGAATATGATCAATTGCTTACAACTCACTTCTGCTGTGACCTTTCTACAGCCACTTAATATCTGTGAGCCATTTCCTTGTAATAGTTAACATACTAGGTGCTTTGGTATATGTTGCTTCATCTAATACTCAAAATGATCCAATAGAGCAGTTTCTATACCCAAATGTAGACATAGATGGTAAGATCATGAAGCATTCTGTCAAACAGTCATCCATATCTGGGTATTTGTGCCATAGCTCCCAGGGAAAACATAAGAGTGGGTGGTGCTAATTCCCTTTCTGTACTCTGCTAATGATTAGAAACTTGCATTTCCACAGAAAACTTTAAGCCCTGTAACAGCAATGAAATAGTGTAGACATTTTATTAATTAAACCATGTGTTCTTCCTGAGGTATGTAAAACAAGTTGGCATTTAAAATTCAGGAATAACGATGACAGATACCAACTTGTGAATGTTTTCTATATGCAAAACACTCTGATAGCATTTTAATTTATATGTACTTAACAAATACAATTTTCCCAGCACTCTTGAGTAAATGTTTATATTTTTCTATTTTATAGATGACAAAACTAAGACATGTAATATTGACTAGATCATTAAATAACTGGCACATGATATAATTAGTCTGATCTCAAAGCTGATTTTCTTAACCACTATAATGAGGTGGGGGGCAATGACTCCTACTACATACTTAGCAGTATGGAAAATATCTTCCTGTTACATAAACAAATATAATATGACCCCTTTGTATTTGCAAAAAAATAAAAATACACATGCTTTTTACCTTTCATACAACCAATATAGCCCAAATAATTATTTTAACCACTTACAGCCTATGTATTTGTCATATCCTCTCAAATTACATCATATGCCTACTTATCATACTTGAAACATGAAGCTATAAGAGATATCAAACTACTATTGTTCTTTAGACTTTCCTGGGATACAATACAACCATATAAGGTTATGACCCTATAGGATAAGAATAGGAAACTCCTGGAAGAAAAGACAAAGAGGAGAGTTGGCTTATATGTCCAAGTACATCCATTCACTCATTTGAGCTAATAGCATTGTAAAAATGTCAAAATATTATACTATGGTGACAATGACATGAACCTATGGTGATATTTTCTTTTGTACTAAAAAGTTATTTGTATGTTAATAAATAAAGTTGCCTGGGGGTCAGAGCTATTAGCAAGCCATAGGAAAGCTGGGCAGTGGTGGTGCACGCCTTTAATCCCAGCACTTGGTAGGCAGAGCTAGGTAAGTCTCTGTGTGTTCAGGGATACAGCCAGCATTGGATACACATGCCTTTAATCTCAATATCAACCATAGAAGACCTGGAGGTCTGTACAGACAGGCAGTGACAAGGCAGTCATGTGGTTGGGTTTACAGCCAATAAGAAGGCAGAACCAAAAGTCTTTATGAAGACTTTAACAAAGGAAGTAGCTCTCCTTCAGAGAGGTAGGACCACCGCAGGAGGAAGGGTAAGGTTTTAGCTCTTAGCTCTGACCTCTTGGCTTTCTTCTTTGCATTGGTTCTGTGTTTCTTATTTAATAAGATGGTTGGTTACATCTACATTTGGCACCCAACGTGACAAGAACCCATTAAAAACCGTTTGGCTTGGCTTGGCGGCAGGTAATGTTTCCTGCCTGGGCAGCCCGGCTCCCTAGCTCGGGGCCAGGTCTGACTGACCCGCAGCTGGAGCTACTTGCTTAAAGCCGGTGCTACAAACAACTCAGGCCTGCCCTGCCAAACAGGGTCCCTGCCTGTAAAGCCAAGGCTTGACTCGGCTCAAGCAGGAAAAACGTGGCTGGATTTTAGCAAGTCAGAACTTGTAGCTACGCTTTCTTGCTCTCTCTCTCTCTCTCTGAATTCACACCTCGGATACCAGGTGGCTGTTTTGAAATTCCCTTGGATTTCTACTGTTCTATGCAGACTCAGTAAGTCAATTAAGATATCTATTTAAAAGAGAATTTTTTTCTACATTAAAAAATGGGCTTTATGTGTACATTGGAAGAAAATTGGGCTTTGTTTGAAATTTTAGGCACTCTGACAATGGAACAACTATATGAGAAGATTAATATTGATGGAATTATTCAGTTTATTACTTTTCTTATCCTCATTTTACAATTTAAAAAGATAGTCAATTTAAGTGTCAGGATAACAGTCTTAGAAAAACCTGTTAAACCTGTAAAAATGAATTATAGAGAAATTCAAATTCAGACAGAAGAAATTAACAATGAAGTTGTTTCAAAATTGGATCATAAGGTTACAGAAAGAAAGCCTGTTTTCACACAATCACCCTTAATTTGTCTGGTAGCTGTACAGCAGGTACCTGGTGAAGAGAATGGACAAAATACTTGGATTCCAATTGAAATGTTAGACTTACAAAGATTTAAGGAAGCAATAGTATCTTATGGCATGAATTCCCCATTTGTAAAGCAAATGTTAAACACCTGGTCAACTTGTAATACAATTCTACCACAGGACTGGTGGGAGCTGGCACAGGCTATTCTTGAACTCGGATAAAATCTCCAGTGGAAAATGTGGCTCAAGGAGGAGACTAAAAATATAGAAAAACAATGGAGGGATAAAGGAATACAAGTCTGCCAGGATCAGCTTATTGGAGAAGGCCAATATGCTTCAGTACAAATACAATGTTTATAAGATGCCCAAACCCTAATTCTATGTCGAATGGCAGCCTTGAATGCATGGGACAGAGTTGAGGAAACAGGAAAAAAAACTGAGTCATTTACAAAGGTTATACAGGGCCCAAAAGAATCTTTCACAGATTTCTTACAAAGATTGACTTCAGCAGTATAGAGAATGGTCCCGAATTCAGAGGCTAGTCAGATAATAATCGAATCTTTGGACTTTGAGAACACAAATGTATCATGCAAAAGAATAATCAGGCTGTTAAAGGCAAGATTTGCACCCTTGGAAGATTGGATTAGAGACACGGTTAATGTTGAGGTTCATGACCATGATGATATGTGGGTAGGAGAAGCAATTTCAAAAGGTTTGAGAAATGTTAGATGTTTTGGATATGGAAAGCAAGGACATTTGAAAAGGGACTGTAAACAGGTCATTCCTAGAAATAATGTTTCTTCAAAGAACACTGGCAACAGAATACCCCTTCCTTCTGGAGTATGTAGAAGGTGTGGTAAGGGAAAACACTGGACCAACGAATGTAGATCAACAAGGGACAGAAAGGATAATCCTTTGCCTCGGGCTTTGGGAAACTCCCACAGGGGCCTCAGGCAGGCCCCCACAGTAAATCCATTTCAAACCTTTCCTGCAGTCATAGAGGAAACCCATACTCAGAGCAATTAAATAACCAAATGCATATTGGAATAAATTATGCTGGTCAGGAAGATGAAACAGAGAGAATAGGAAATTCAGGAAAAAAACATAAAGAAAATTTTTTGGCAAACTTCTATTAATGAACAAAGCCCAAAATTAACAATAAAAATAAATAGTGTTTTGTTGTCTGGTCTGGTAGACACAGGTGTGGACATTACCATAATTGCACCAGAATTTTGGCATCCAACTTGGCCTCTTCAGGAGGTAAACGTTCAACTGTTAGGAATTGGGACATTATCTCGAGTGAAACAGAGTACAAGATGGCTAGAATGTACAGGTCCAGAAGGACAGAGAGGAAAATTAAAACCATATGTGGCTAACACAACTATGAACCCAGGAGGTCGAGACTTGTTACAACAATGGAATACTCAGATTAACATCCTTCCAATCTCAGAAACAAATCATAAACTAGTACATGTTTCTGAGAGAAATATTAGAAGATGTTATTGTAATGAGTGGTCACCAGCCATCCATGTTATAAAAAAAAACAGGGCACAACAACTGATAATCCTCCAAAAACACCAACAGCTCTACCTTTAAAATGGTCAACAGACAAGCCTGTATGGGTTCAGCAATGGTCTTTAACAACAGAGAAACTCCAGGCTTTAGAAGAGCTGGTAGAAGAACAGTTAAATGCTCAGCATATTGAAGAATCAACCAGCCCTTGGAATTCTCCTGTATTTGTTATTAAATGAAATCTGGTAAATGGAGAATGATAACAGACCTTAGAGCAATTAACAAAATAATTCAGCCAATGGGCTCTCTACAATCTGGAATTCCTTTGCCTACTCTGTTACCAAAAGGATGGCCTCTCATAGTTATTAATTGAAAAGACTTTCTTTTCAATACCCTTACAAGAAAAAGACATAGAAAGATTTGCTTTCACAGTGCCTACTTATAATAATTCTCAACCAGTTAAAAGATTTCAATGGAGGGTCCTCCCACAGAGAATGTTGAATAGCCCAACTCTGTGTCAATATTTTGTACAACAGCCATTGGAAGTGGTACGTAAAAAATATCCTAAATCTATAATTTATCATTATATGGATGATATTTTACTAGCTGACTCAAATGAAGTTACTTTAGAAAGAATTTTTGAAGAAGTAAAGAAAATTTTGCCTTGCTGGGGATAACAAATTGCTCCTGAAAAGATACAAAGAGGAGATTCTATTAATTATTTAGGATATAAAATAGAGCTACAAAAAATTAGACCCCAAAAGGTGCAAACTAGGAGAGATTGACTACAGACTCTTAATGACTTTCAAAGATTATTTGGAGACATTTCCCATCTAAGAATTGTTGTTGGGGTAAAAAATGATGAACTAAATAATTTGTGCAAAACCTTAGAAGGTGACAAGAACTTAAATAGTCCATGAGAATTATCACCTGAAGCTGAGAAAGAATTGGCCTTGGTAGAAAAGAAAGTACATGAAGGGCACATAGATCGTATTGATCCAAAGATGGATTGCATTTTGGTTATTTTACCTTCTAGGCATTCTCCCACAGGAATATTAATGCAGAGGGAAGATATTATATTGGAATGGATATTTTTACCAAATAAACCAAATAAAAAATTAAAAACTTATGTGGAAAAAATCTCTGACTTGATTTGGAAAGGAAAATTGAGACTTCATCAATTAGCAGGAATAGACCCAGCAGAAACTGTCATAACTTTAACTAAGGAGGACATTGAAAAATTATGGATAGAAAGTGAACCTTGGCAAAAGGCTTGCAGTAATTTTTTGGGAGA
>CABHPH010138395.1:0-47500 GCA_902168325.1 Peromyscus nudipes
TTCTAGAGGACTCCCAGGACAGCCCACTCTCAACCAGCTTCCAGTCCCTCTGTCATTCTGTCCCTCTCCCTTCTCCCTCTCTTCCCTTCCCACCACCCTCTTTCTCCTTCCTCCCCTTGCTCTCAAATGTATGCACAGCATCCTTAGCTAAGGCCAGCAGGGATAACACATACCAGCTCAGAGTGTAAATACTCTCCATTCACCTCCTCAGGCTCCATGCTGCATCATTTCTTAAAAATCAATTTTCACTCATCTGTCTACTCATTCAACACACATCTTTGCACTGCTAGGTTAGGAAAAATGCAGCCCCCCCCCCCAGATCAGAGTGTAAACTGATACACCCCTAGACCTTAGCATCTCCCTTCAGCAGAACGCACAGAGTTCTAAGGATCCATTGATTATGGATTTGTCTGCCTATCCTTTGCCCCCATCCTTCCCTCAATCCGTGAACTACTCTGCCAGAGTCTACTCATTTTCCTTTGGCAAATGGGAAATGGTTTGTGCCTTAAATTCTAAACCCCCTGATTTCAGATTAGACCGACGAGAGTATAAATAAGCATACGAATATTTAGCAAAAATGACTGCTATGTGAAGCTTGAAGCACTGTTGTCATAAGGCAGAGCCCACTTTAATCTCAGCCACTGGAAAAGCATTTGTTCTTGTCTTATCACACAGGAATGATTTCCCCATCGGCTGTGGCGGCCTGCCAGCTAGCACGGTCCTCCGGGTCACAGTATCAGTTGGCAAGCTTCAGTACCACCAGGCACTGATATTTCTATTTTTGCAGGAGGTGCTGGGCTGGGAAACAAAACAGCAGAATCACAAACTAATTCCTATTTACTTCACATGTGAATTGCAGTTTGGCTCCAAAGCCTATGGAATTTTCAACTCTCATAAATTCAGTACATCAGAGATGCCTGGAAGCTTTGCTGATTGAAGTCAGCTGATGAACTTATCGTTCCCTTTAATTCCCACAGAGGGTGGCAGGGAACATCTCCATAAATCTGTCTCTTAAAGATACAGAAGCAGCTCAGCCAGGGCATCATCCTCATCTAAGGAGAGCTCAGAATGAACACAACAGAGATATGACTTGTGTGGGAAAGTGAGTCCTTTAGGAAAAGGTTCTAAAACCATTAACTATGCCTCCCAAAGTATACTCTTAAGGTCTCCATCTCATCCTGTACCCAAGACAACTCAGCCATTCACACCCCATGATGACTCCCTCTTGGAGATATTTAAAGTTAGACTGCAGCCAACACGAAGCAATGGGGCCATACTTGTTTTCCCACGGTAAAAGAAAATGGACAAAATGTATGAAATATCAGTTTTCAAGACACTGAACATCAAGCAATAAGAGATCCATGAGGTTATGGAAAAGATGGGACTAGCAAAGGCCTCAACTTCCCAATCAAGGCCGCGCAGGCTACAGTTCCAGAAAGGAAACATGAAGTGGATGCAGTCCTCTCCCAGAGCCGAGGGATGGGATTGAGAGAAAGTGGGAGGCCAAAGCAAGTAGAGTTTCTGATCTACAATACTAAGGAGGAAAAACAGTACACCAAGAAACCTGGAGACTTCCGCTGGTCAGCGCAGGCATGAGAAGGAACTGCATGAGGAGGCTGGTGAAAGAATCACAGAAAGAATTTGAGGTAACAACACCAGCAATCACCAGCCGGAACAGATTCATGAGACATGGAATAAACACACAAGAGGGACTTGAGTAGTGGAGAAAAGGACTAAAATATTGTCCCAGTCTTGCCTAGCACTTAGCAAGTCTTACAAGCAAGGATCAAAGTATTTCCAAATAACACAACTGCATCCCAGGAAAAAAATTTTTTTTACAACATCTAAGATCTCCTGCAAAGTTGTCAACCATACAAAAGAGGAAAATTCAACCCATAATAGGGAGAAAAATAATTAAAGCTACTCTGAAACTCACACAATGATTAACATTAGCAAAATCACTAAGACAGCTATTATAACTGAATTCTTTATAGTAAAAATTAAATAGACTCAGAAATTTTAAAGATGCATTCTAAATCAGCATCTAGAAGTTGAAACTACAAAGTGTGAGCTGAGCAATATTTGGGATAAGATTGACATTGTAGATCAGGCACTGAGGAAGAAAAGATGAGTGCATTTGAAAACACCAATAAGGACTTCGGGCAACGAGACACAGAATGAAATGGGATTTGTGGAAGGTAGTAGAGCTGAGGGGGGGATCACACCCAGCATTCAAGAGGCTGAGGCAGGAAGATTTCCATAAATTCAAGGCCGGCCAGAGCTGGAGTGAGACCTGTTTCAGAAAGGGGGTGGGAAGGGAAAAAAGAAGGGAAGGAGGGAGGGATGGAGGAAGAGGGAGGGGGCTGGAGAAAAAAAAGAAAGAGCACCAGTGAGCTGGGGGCACTTGAAACATCTTAACAAAAGTGTAACTGGAGTCCACAAAGCAGAAAAGTATTTAAGAAATAATATTACAAATTTCCAAATTTGGTGAAAACCATAAAAGAAATCCAAGGTTAACAGATGTGTGTGTGTGTGTGTGTGTGTGTGTGTTGGAAGAGGTGAAATTAAGGGTCAAGTTGCTTGAAATGAATGATACAGGGAAACAGGAACAAAGGAAGGATAACAGCAGACCTCTCATCCACAAAATACAATGAGGAGACAACAGGGCAAAGGCTCAAACTACTGAAAAAGAGATCAGATCAGAATTCTTTATTAAGAGGAAATAGCTTTCAAAATAAAAGGTAAAATAAAGACTTTCTCAGGAACAGGGAAGATATTTTGTTATAAAAACATTAGGGAAAGTATACAGGACCAAAGTAAATATAGACACAAAGAATCAGGAGCTTAGAAATGTCAACTCTGTGAGTAACTATGTAAGATTCTTTTATTATCTAAATTTTATACATTTTTTAAAGAAAAACAATGCAGTGACAGATTTATAATACACACAGTTTTATTCATTTATTTATTCAATACACACTCGTGAACTCCTCAGGCAGAAAAATTATAGCTCCCCTGGGATTGGAGATTAAACCTTTATACACCCAACACACTTAGCAACTCTCTTCCACAGAACATGCAGAGGAACACAGTTCTTCTAAAGATTGGCTTCACATTTACCTGTCTCTTCTCTTCCCTTTCTTTCCCGAGCCCTGGCCTATGTCTGCCTGCAATAACAAATGAAAGACAACTATGCTCTAAAGTCTGGGAGAAAAGAAATGGAAGCATGTTGTTGCAAAGTTTCTATAGCAAGCATGAAATGGCATTATACATCATAATGTGGTAAATTAAAGATAAGACCTACAAACCTTAATTCAATTACTACAGTCAACTAGAATTATAACTAATAAGCAACGAAGAAGATAAAATAAGACCATAAAATTCAATTGCCTCTCAAATTATAACTAAGGAACTATATTCTATATAATTTTCTAAGGTACTGAAAACAATTTGTAAAGATTTCAGGAAGTAATTCATAGGACATAGGAAGTAGTGGAGGGAATGTAGTCTGTGAATTAACTGAAATACAGAGTAGATACTCTGTACTCAAATACTCAAACACATATAGGGGAGGGGATCTTGAGTTCCCACCCCTAGCTAACAAGCTATTGGAAGTCAATGGCCTCTGGATGGTGAAGTAATTTTTCTTCAGTGATGTAGGTACTGGTACATTGCCCATGATTAAGTAAATGATCCCATAACCATGCACATGTGTTGTGTAACAGAGTTTTCCTGGGGAGATTAAACACACTCATGTGCTCACCCCAGATAGGGAACCACAACAGACTAAAGTAGAGATGCCACCAAAGTCCAACTTGATGAAATATAACTTTTATTGGAGTTAATTACAGGAATATGGGTGAGGGGTTACTTAGAGGGGCAGAAATGACTAAAAGACAGTTGCATCCCCAAAACCCACCCTAGTATGGGTGACATCTCACAAAAGCTGAGAATCTGGAGCACACTGCAGAGTTTGCATGAAGCTCAACAACTTGAGGAATGTCCTTTCCAAGTAGTTCTATTGGGTCAAACCTCTTCCAGGAAGCTCAACTGGTCGTTGAGTCTTCTTTGCTTTGGCTTATTTTTAGAGCACCTCATAGCTGTCTTTACTGTTTACCTATAGAGAAAAAGGGGACCTAGTGAATTTGGTCAGTTTCAGGGACTTCCTGAAGATATTTAGAGTTGTTTATTTTCTGTCTTAAGGAGCTTCCCTGTAAGATGGGAGGTTTCAATCTAGGAGTAAACTACTACACAACAATGTTCAAAGAGAAGGGAGTGGGGCAGACGGCTTACCTGGTATGGTCGGGAATCAGAAAGGTGGAAAATAGGAAAGGACCAGGGCAAAATACAGCCGCTAAGCACATGTCCCCAGTAATCCACTTCCTCTATCTAGGTCCTCTTCCTAATGTTTCCAGAACCTCCCAAAATAGCACCACCAGCCTGGGACAAAGCCTTCAACTATGAGCCTGTGGAGGACATTTCATATTAGACTATAGTCTTCCATATATGCTCTTTACAAGAGCATTTGGTGCTGAGAGTGTAGCTTAGTGGTAGATGAGAGGGCCAGGGAGCCAAACCAGAGCCATGATAGGTTTTTAATAGCCCTGCCAGGGACCAAACCTTAGTTTCAGTTTACTGGAACTGGCTGGAGCTGAGCAAGTAGTTCTCAGGAAGATCACAACTCAGGGGCAACCAATCAGCAGGAATGCCCCAACCCCAGCCTTCTGCTAGCTAAAGCTAGCTTTTTCTACACTGCAGCTGGAAGGTCCCTAACCACTAGAGCCTCCCACCAATCAGCCCCCAGACTAATCTCTCCTCCACTAATCAGCACCAGATTAATCCCTCCTCCCCAGAATTCCCCTAATGCTGCTTAAAAGGCGCTTGCAATCTCCCTTCAGGGTTGCTATTTGCCACCCCAACATGCTGGAAATAATAAATGCTCTTGCTGATTGCATACATGACTGGTGGTCTTTCTTGGGGCTTCTCTCAGACCCTAATAGTAGACCCCTCATCTAGCGGCCATTCAGGGGACCCTGGCAATCCTCAGAGAGGAAAAGGAGCATTTTACAGAGGCATCAAAAGATGTGAGCAAATGGGAGAGCTGCTTTGAGGTCAGATGGAAAATCCTCAGGCCATAAAATCATCAGTTCTTTCAAGATTGATTAGAATTTGTGAAATATTTGCCACTAAAATTACCAGTGGTTAAGAGCATTTACTGCTCTTCCAGGGGACCTGGATTCCATTTTTACAACCCACTTGGCAGCTCACAACAAACTAACTCCAATTCCAAGGGATCTGATGCCCTCTTCTGTCTTCTCTGGGTCCAAAGTACTCATATGGTACACAGACATACATGCAGGCAAAATATCTATACACATAAAAATACAATTAAAATTAAAAATTACTAATAGGGATCATTTGAAATGTAAACAAGCCAATTAAAAGTTTTTATAGAAAAAATTTCAAATTACTAAAAGCACTCTAAAATTTAAAATGCATGAGTAGATATTAACACACATTAGAAAACCACAATAATTTAAGCAATGTGGCACATAATAAACAAGTGTATTCTAATTGAAATACAATACACAGTCAAATACATTTAGACAGTAAATCGGCAATGTGGCATTTCAAATTCATTGGGGGAAAATATAATTTATTCAATACATATTGTTCAAACAAATGAATGGCCTGACTATGAGAAGTAAAGTTGAACCAAGTAGCTTGGCCCATACAAAATTAATTCAAGATAAATCAAAGACTGTATGAGAAAATGAGTTCACAAAAGTACGGGAAAACTAGACCTTTGTAACTATGATGTAAAACTCACCCAGGAAATAATAGGTTAATAAATTCACTCTAAAAACATGTGTTTTGCATGAATATTTACATATCAAAAGATACACCATAAAGTCATCATGTAAATAAGTGAAGTGGAAAAAAAAAGGAAAATCATATTTAGACAAAGGCAGAGCCCTAGTTTAACATTAGTAAGCACAAGTTCACAGACACTGGCAATAGAAAAATGGGAAAGTATTATTTTTCAGATATATATCTTTAAATTTCATAAAAACAGATGGTTTTCTTTCATTTTCTAATATACCTCTCTAGCACCTTAATATAACAGTCGCTTCCTCTTATTGAAGCTTTTCTGATCTTTGGAGGCCACATTTCTCCTACATCTCCCTCACTTATTCTTTTAGCCATCCTCAGACACCAGGGACTTTAAGTTTTACCATCACTGGTCTCTCTTTAAGGACAGGCATAGTGTTGATCAGTACATTCAAGTCAACTACCTGCTATCCAAGGAGACCAGCTTGAATCAGGTTTACTTTAAAACACATCTAGACAGTTATTAGTCTACACTCTCTATTGGCTCTATCATGAATGCCTGGCACATGTCCTGATACTACTCTTTGATGGATATTGATAATGGATCTCATCAGTTTTTCATGTTGAATCCAGATACACTTTCCTCTTCTTCAGGACAGACTCCAGGGAGGTTGAGCCAGGCTAAATCTGCCTCCACCATGGGTAGCCCACCTTCATCTACCCTTCCCTGAATGTCCCAGTAACACAATGCAAATGCTCCAGTTAATGCCCTTCTTAGTTAACTGTTCTTGGGTATTTGCTGAAAACATTGTAACATGGAGTTTTTGTAGATTGAGGAGTTAGTTGCTAAACTCTTGAGTTTACAAGACTCCTGTTAAGATGCTCATATTTGTAGGAATTGGTGCTGAACCAAAGTCAGCCTGGGTTTATATTTGTAATTTCCTAAAATGTAGAGAAGAGGAAGAGGAAGGAAAAGGATGTTGTTGTAGTTGAATGTCTGTCCACTGAGAACAGAAGAACCATGTTGGGGTGTGTCAAAATTAGCATTGCTAGATAAATTGGGAACCTTATATCCTCCCTGTTGCCAGGAGAGCATGCCAGCTAATTTTAGCCCACTGTGTAAATATAACCTGCACTCATATGCACTGACCTTTAACATCCACAGGGGTCAATGACATCCTGGAGCAGCCAGAGAAATGCCTATGCTGGCCCAGTCTTGACCCAACTTTCTGGGCTGGATCCTACTCCTCCCAGACCTATTGATTTTTTTTCTCGGAAATGACCTTGGAGATCTCTTGGCCTGAGACCCAGCCCAGGGATTGGTCTCTGCTACTTCTTGGAGCCTAAAATTGCCCCAGCCAAGTCAGCAACATTCTGAAGCTTAGAGGCCGATACAACCTCAGTTATTTTTCTCTCAATAACATAACCCTCGGGGAGGAAAAGGTTGGAGAATCAAGTTTTAAAAGGAAATATTGGATATAATATACTTCCTCTGTCTAGAAGAATGTGTCGTCCCCCCCCCCCCACACTCCACTTCACTTCGGATACAACGCCTGCACCAGTGAATGCAGTATAATTGCTTGCTGATATCATTGCCAGAAGAGGCCACTGCAGAGCTCACACGGCCAGTCCCCTGAACCCCAGGCACTTATCGCCAGGGGCACACTGATAGTCCTGGGGCATGAAGGCCCTGAGCAACAGTAAAGTACAAATGAGAAGAGTCGCCAGTGCTCTGGCTTTGAGCTAGGCATATGGGAATACCTCTTTCAAAATTTTAGTGTCTTCACCTTACATGGAAATGTCCACGGCCCCTGCCTCTACAGTGGCTCAGGAGACTAAAGGAGCTAGAACACCCAAGGCCCCTAAGAGCTCCTGGGAAACTGTCAAATACTTATTAAAAGCTGACTATTGTTTTGTTGTGGTTGTATGGATTGAAATAACACTCTTCCGCTTTTATTAGTTAGGGAACTTTGGGCAAGAGGACATAAGCTTGGATTACCTCATCTACAAAATGGGAAACAGAGAGCCTTACCTAACAGACCTGTTGCTTAAATCAAATGAACGGAAAGATACAAAGCTTTTTCTGGGCTTCCGTGTCCCTGGGCTGCACCAGCTCCTCCAGCTATCTCTCCAGATGCTGAAGTATCTCCTCACTTAGCGGTATGACTGACAGACCCATCAGGTTATTCTAATGATGATTTAACGGTTCTGAAAATGGCTGTCAGGGAATAAAGTGTTCATTTTCAATATTTTCCTTGATGGCTACTGAGAGGAATAATGATAAAGACAGAACAATTGTGAAGTAAGAGAGAAAGAAAATTGTTCCCCCTCACTTTGCCTCATTGTTTTTGAATTTTGTTTTGTAAGGATTTTTTTTTGGGGGGGGTGTTATTCTGATTGTTTATACCTCAAAGTAGAGGACAAGAATGAAAGTATTATAGTGCCTTTTTAGCCCAAGTGGATGAGCCAGGATGCTATTCTAGCTCCGAAATCCGTGACAGACACAAGCGATAAAGGACCCCAGCAAAGTGGCCGGTAACTGCTCTGCAGAGGTTGGGCGCCTGGAGAAAGTCCTGCTGGGCGGATAGAAACAGCCCAGAATTCCCTCTGAGTTCCTCATTTGTCTGAGCGCGTGTTTTCTGTTTCTTCTCAGCAGCCAGTTAATCCTGCTCTATTTTTGCTTAAACCAATATTAAAATTAGTTTGCATTTCCTGAGGCAGCCAAGAGATTGGGAGAGATAACAACAAGGTGGCAGAGCTAACTCCCGGTAGGTTACAAGTGACAGCATAATAACGGCAAAGCCAGCCAGCCAAAAGCAGGAGCAGGACAAAACATGGTCAGCAAACTGTTTTTATTTCCTCTCAAAGAGGAGCATTTCCTTTCCGTACATCATTACTGTCATTTTAAAAAGAAAAGTTCTCCCAGGAGTTTCCCACACTCTAATGACAGTTACTAGAGGAGGCCTCTCCACCCTCTCTCGCTGTACCCCTTCCCACACTCCCCTGCCACTCTCGGGGGAACTGCGGTCCAACTGCTCTTGTGTAATAACGGGCTGTGGTGAGCAGGGAGAGATTGCACCTTTCTGCTGCACCGCCACCTCCACCCGGCCCCTGTGAATAGGACTCTAGAGATCCAGTGAAAGAGCACAGGCCCAGCAATCCCGTAGCCCAGACGGAGGTTAGAAGTGTTCCCCGAGCTGCAAGTTGCCTGCCCTGTTTTGCCTTGCTTGAGTTCTGCTCGGTAACGTTGGCCCTGTGCACGCAGGCTACTGTTTCAGCTTCCCAGCTCTGCTGAGAGGTGGGTGCTATTGTTAGTCTTGTTTTATGGAGGAGAGCACCAAAGCTAGAGAGTGATTCAAAAGCCATGCCTTGCTATAAGAAGGCTTCTATAACGCCACCAATGAAACCTTGCAGGTGGCTTGAACGACCCTCCCTCAGAAGAGGACAGCATGCATAAAGGCATGTGTGGAAACATGGCATGCAGATACTCCCTAGGCCCTGTCAGAGTGGAGTAAAGAGAATGTATTTAGCTCCCTTGCATTGGTTCTGCTCTCAGCCCATCTGTCTGCCTCATTTTTCCCACTCAATGTTGATGAGAATTTTTTTTCTTTTGCATTGCAAGTTATTCTTCATAAAAGTGACAGGACTTCTTTCCCACTTCTGGTATCAGTCTTGCTCCTCTGCACCCTCCCCACATGCATACACACACACACACACACACACACACACACACACACACACACACACAGCTGCTCACCACTCAAACTCTGGACATATGGTTTCTCTGGTTTTGGTTGCTGAAGTTGGTCTGCCCAGGCCCCCAAACCTGACAACCTGGAAGAAGCCAATCTGAGTAGAAGATCTAAAGACAAACACAAAAAGAAACAGAAGACAGCCAGGCTGAGTCAACCAACGGCACCTCCCACGTAAAAGGCTGCCAAATTGCTGATCCTAGGTTGCTGGGGCTCTGGACCCTGCCTTAAAGACTGGATGCTCACCAGTTAAGTTGTATGAGCTTCTCAGGACCCTACTCAGCTATATAAATCCATTACAAAGGACAAATTCACCGGTATTCACCATCCAGGGAATCAAAGGAATGCTAATTTAACATACTCAGCTAATTTAACATACTCATCTTACAACAGAAAGTGAACAAAGAGAATCCAACATGGATATGTGCTTTCCCACCTTCCAAGGGCAACTGCACACTCATCCATCCAGCAGTCCTTTATTGAATATCTACTCTAAGCAGGCTCCTGCAGTAAGGCCTTGCAATCCTAAAACAGGAATACAGGCCCTCTCTAAGGTCGCTTTCAGTGCAGAAATGGAAAACAGAAACAACAGAAGAAAATAGCAAAAAAAAAAATGTTAATAGTGTTCTGGATAAAGAACATCGTCTTTGCTTTCCTTTGTTATGACAGAATCCTCTAAACAAGACAACTTGGGGAGGAAAGGGTATCTTTGGCTTACATTTCAGGTCACAGTCCATCACTGAATGAAGCCAAAGCAGTGACTGAAGTCGAGACTCTGGAGGAACACTGCTTACTGGCTTGCTCTCCACGGTTTGCTCAGCCTGCTTTCTTATATCACCTAAGACCAGGGACCAGGGGTCTCACCACCCATAATGGACTGGGCCCTCTCACATACATAACTAATCAAGAAAATGCTCCACAGACTTGCCTACAGGCCAAAGGATAGAGGCAATCTGCCAAATAAGATTCTCTCCTCCCAGATGACTCTAAAGTGTGTCAAGTTGACACCACAAAACACAAATAACAACAACAAAAACCTAAAACTGCCCAGCACAGGCATAGTGAGCTATAGGTGTAAGAAGAAATAGGTCAAGTCTGCCTGGAAAATTAAGGAAAAGCTTCAGCGAAGACAACATTTTGTCCAGGGGAGTGTTGAGTGGGTCTTTGTGTGGTCAGTGAAATAGCCACAGTATCAACTATGTGACACACACAGTTGACTAGCTAGCCTAGCATGCCAAAAACCCTGAATTCAATCACCAGCATGGTAAACAAAAAGAAGAGAGGAGAGAAGGGGAGGGATAGGAGGAGAGAAGAGAGGGAAGGGAAGAAGAAAGAAGTGGAAAAATAAACAATTGGGGGAACCAATGCCAGACCTCACAAACCTGCATCTGAATTCCAGCAAAATCCTCAGGTGACTGGCACTCCAAAAAAGTTTGAGAGCCACTGTCTAGACAAAAGGAAAGGTAAAGCAATTTCAGGCAAAGAAGCCATCTTGAAAAAAGATGGGCAGGCATAGTAAGAGCATGGTGTGTTCATGAGACTATATCCCCACAGCAGAGGGATAAGAGGGGATATGGCATATCCAGAACCAGGAGGGTCTTAATATTTGTGCAAAGAGGGCTGGCCTTTATCCTGTCATTAATTGGGAAGGGTCAAATGGAGGAATATGAGGATACTGCATCTTCTTTAAAAGTCTTTTTGAAAAATAGAATGTCTCTTATTTATTCTTTGATGATTTCATACATGTAGACAATTTGTCTTGATCACATGCACCCTAAACTCCTTCTTCCACTCCTCCCAGGGACCCCTGACACACCCTCCTCTCCCCTTTATGTCCTCCATCCTTTTTATTTTTTTATTTTGTAGCCTACTAAAATTTCACTGGTTCCATCTCTTAGGATGCTGACTGGTTTTGTTGGCCTGATATTATTCAGGTCTCGTGTAGATAACCATAGCTACAGCAAATTAATGAGTGTAATGGCCCTGTCATGTCCAGGACACTTCACAACATTTGTCCCTAGCCTCTAGCTCTTACATCCTTTCTATCTACTCTTTCGCCATGTTCCCTGAGCCCTTAGGGGTGAAGAAGTAAACTTTTTGGGGGGCGGGGGGTTCGAGACAAAGTTTCTCTGTGTAGCTTTGGTGCACTTCCTGGAACTCACTCTGTAGACCAGGCTGGCCTTGAACTCATGGAGATCTGCCTGGCTCTGCCTCCCGAATGCTGGGATTAAAGGCGTGCGCCCCCACTGCCCGGCCAGAAGTAAACTGTTTAAAAAGTTTATTTTAAGACAGAGCCTTGCTAAGTTGCCTTGGCTAGCTCTGAATTTACTCTGTAGCCTAAGCAGGCCTTGCATTTATAATCTTCCTGCCTTAGCCTCCCAAACATCTGGAGTTACAGGGCTGCACTCTCAAGCCCAGCTTAGATTTCACATTTAAAAGTGGAGTAAGAACGCCTTTAATCCTAACACTCAGGAGGCAGACTCAGGCAGATCTCTGTGAGTTCGAGGCCAGCCTGGTCTACAGAGCGAGATCCAGGACAGGCATCAAAACTACACAGAGAAACCCTGTCTCGAAAACAAACAAACAAACAAACAAACAAACAAAAAGAACATCTCTGGCAAGCAAAGTAATGGATGAAATTTGGAAATGATCCTGAAAGGGGGTGGAGGTTAAGTAAGGAAGAGAATAACATGATTTGATTGATTAGATTTGGTGCAATTTCTTTGAAAGCTTAAATCTAGATGCCTGACAAGAGTGTAGAAGACAGACTGGAGAGAAGGCAATAGCAAAGGCAGAAGGTAATTGGCACATTCATATCCTGGTCAGAGATGACGCGGACCAAAGCTCCAAAAACAGAGGCTATAGAGAACATGAGCAGGACCCACAGTACTTTCTCCAAGTTTGGAAGCTGAATACAGTTGCTGGGTAGGCAAAGATTCCGGCTTACCTACTAGAAATGCTGTGGATGAAGAGTCAGTGCTGGAACAAAAGAATAAATTCTAGTTGAGGTCTTGTGGCTTTAAACCCTCTTGCGGTATATATAGATGGCGGCAGATGCACACATAGTGACCCTACATGCTGATCTCCACATACGAGGTCTGCTTTGAAATTCCCCCACTAGAGCCTACTTAGTTTACTTGGAAGGTATTTAATTAATGCCAAAAATAATTAGCTCTGACGCGGAAGTCAGTGCTCCAGGACTCTGACTCCAGTTTACAGCCAACCATCCCTCTTTTACCTTCATTTGTGGTAAGCGTAGCACAGAAAGCTATTGAAAGGTTAGCAAAACCCAGAGTGTTATTTGGAGAACAAGACAACACAGGACCTCTTTCTACTTTACCCATATTTGCTGGATCCCTGAAATCGTTAAGTACAATTGGAGTTAATAAGTAACAACAGGAGCAGTACCACAAGCCAAGCACTGTTAGTCACTGGGGAAATGACAAGTAAGAAAACTTGTGCTCTTCATGGCTTGCAAGAGAGACAACATTTAAGCAGAAAATAGGTATGGTAAATGCAGAGACCTGCTCAGCTCTCCCTTCAAGAAACTTGTTTCTTTCTTGGCAGTCCCCAGAACTGACCGTATTTCAGTCTACCGTGACTCATCCAGTCAAGTCAAGTCACAGTGTTTCCAAGGCGATTCCCAGACAATCGCCTGATGGAAGTGGAGGTAGCTGAGAAATACCACGGAATGACCTCCGGCCAGTATTTCGGTTATTTTTCTTGTTGCTGTAACCAAATATCTGGTGAGAAAAAAGTTGAGAGAGGAAAGGTTTATTTTGGCTTACATTTCAGGGAATACAGTCCACAATAGCAGAGAAGGCATGGTGGAAAAACAAGTCTTGCCGGTGGCAGCAGGATGCTGTTCACTCAAATCTTGGTAGATTCGGTTCAAAGAAAAGGAGAATGCCAGTACTGAGTTGGCTTTCTCCTTTCCCCTTTTGCTATATTCTGGATCCCGGCCCACTCGATGTGGTCCTTACTTCTTAAGTTAGTTCTTTTGGAAATGCCCTCATATACCCAAAGCTGTCTCACCAATACCCTAGGAATTCCTCAATGTAATCAAGTTAAAATGAAATTAATCATACCCGGCTAGAGTTGCCAGATTTAGCCAATTAAGATTTAGAATACCTGGTTAAATTTGTAATGGAGACAAGAAACAAGAGCTTTATTGTTTTTGTTCTGTTTTTATTTTTAGTTTATCTCAAATATTGTGTGAGTTATACTTCTACTTAAAAAGTCATTCTTTGTCTGCAAAGCCAGTTTTACTTAGCATCCTGCCTATTATTAGCCTTACTCTCCAGGCAGTAACCAAGAAGGAAGTACTCAAAGGCCTCAGCTCCATTCAGCTTTGCACTCTGCTTAGGCTCCGTCTTTGCTTTGGAACTCATTAGGTTGACAGACTTTGTGATAATTCCCAGGTTGATGGCTTTCTCCGTACACTCCTGCCCTCTTTCCTTTTACTGTAACATATGACACCCCCCCAAAAAAAATCTTTTGTGTTTCCAACTCTATATCAGGACCTGCTGTCTAGAAACCCAACTTATAGGAATAGTTGGTACTAAAATTGATCCAAGAAAGCAGTTGATAACAAAATGCTGGAGGACTGAATTTTTCACCACTCAACTTTTCTGAGGACCTCTTCCATTGTGGCAGGCATATAGACATCCTTTAGCATAAGATGGAGACTCACTGGTTAAAAGTTCATCATTGATGGTCTAAGATGGCACATGGACAGAGAGGAATACACTGACTGAAGCATTTGAAACACAGAACAGGATTTATAAGTATAAGAACAATGGCACTTAGTGGCTATATCAATGCCCAATAGGAGAATAATAAAAGCTAAGAGAATTCGTGAACAATTCAAACAGTGTGAAAGGAGTTTCTACAATAGGTGAACTGAAGGTAAGTCACTGGATTTAACAGTTACTAAACCTTAAAGACAACTGAATATTCAAATTCAAAGCAGAGATATTAACCAAATTAAGGGTCCTAGTTTGCAAAATCTAGTCTCTGACACTTGGGATTAGAAGATTTGGATGGATGCCCCCTGATCTCTGAACCCTCTGAGTCTTCAGAGGTAGCCCACACATCCCTGTGAAAAGCTAGTTTTTTTTCCTCCCAGGAACTTGACACAAGGGTCTTTTCTTCAAAAGATAACAGATGGTTCTTTTCTCTTTTCCTGAATGTCAGGCCTACAGACAGGATTGAGTCAGCATAGTCTGGCCAGAAATATGCTCAGCCTGATAAAGAAAGTGAACATAACTGAAGTGAGCTACAAGATGCCATAAAGGATGTGCAAGGAGGGATCAAGGTGCCTGATTATGGACAAGGACATGAGTCTGGATAAGAGAGGGGTTTGTTTGCTTGTTTGTTTGTTTGTTTGTTTGTTTTGTTGCTTTTTACTTAGGGTCACTCTATTGAGAAACAGGATTTGACAACCCAGGAAATAATGTGAATTTGCTGCCATGGTAACTCCTAGAAGCCTGGAGAAAGGAATGGCTCCCACTGAGAGACTGAATAGCCTGATTACCATGGAAGACAGAGAAGAAGAAATTAAAGATTTAGGGAAATGGTGTATCATGTGAGGCCAAAGGCTAGTCAAAAGATACACTATTTACCAAGGCCACTGGCAATGTGCTGGTGGGAGAGCCACGTCTACTATCACTAAGTGGTTCAGTGGAACTTCCTAGGGACAGAGTCGACAATACATAAGTCTGTTACAGAATTTCGCTCGCTGATAGTAATGGAGATACTGAGCTCCACCAACCAAGGCCAGGCATGATACTCGATTGCCAGAAGAAAGGTAGTGACAATGACCATGACAGACAAGAACACACAGCAGCCAAGAGAGCCTCCCTCAGAGATAACTGTGAAAGCAGAGAGTAGAACTCAGCACTCCTGGGAACAAAAGAGATGTCCAGCCAACAAAGATGGGCAAGAGGCTGAGGACAGCTGTTACCATAAAACATCAAGACAGCCAATTTGCAGAATAAAGCCCACTTTCATGTTCCAATTCCTATTGGCTGAAGAAGTCTACAAAGTAAAATACAATATCATGGTAATCATATACTATAATGACCCTAAAATCCCTTCCAAAAGGAGATATGGCTATTTACTTATTTTAGTCTATACCAAGGAAAGAGAAGTTGTGGTGATATCTTGTTTGTGCTCTAACAAATAAAGCTTGCCTGGAGATCAGAGTGTGGAGCTAGCCACTAGTTAACCGTAGAAGCCAGGCAGTGGTGGCACACATCCTTAAGCCCAGCACTTGAGATCTCATGCCTTTGATCCCAGTATTTGGGAGACACATGCCTTTAATCCCAGCACTAGGAAGGTGGAGACAGAAAGTGATATGGCTGGGCGGAGAGAGGAATATAAGATGGGAGAAGACAGAAGCTCATCACTTTCAGGCTGAGGAGTTGGTGAGGTAAGAGGTGGCTGTGGCTTGCTCCTTTGTCTCTCTGATCTTTCAGCATTTAACCCAATATCTGGCTCCAGGTTTTCATTATCAAGACTAATTAGAATTCACACTACAAGAAGTAGCTAGACTTTCCAACAACTATTGGGCACACAGTTTTAATTAGATTCAGATTTTAATTGACACATAAAGACCCAAAAGTGTAGCTGGGGCTGGTGGTACAGGCCTATAATCCTGGGTAATCAGGAGGATGAGGCAGGCAGGAAGAGTGAAAGCTCAAGGAGCTGTCTGGCTACAGAGATAGTTTAAGGCTAGCCTAAGCAACTTAGTAAGATTCTATTTCAAAGTAAAACCTAAAAAGATGGGAAGAATATAGCTCAATGGTAGAATATTTGTCTACTACACACAAGATCCTAGGGTTCAACCCCTAACAGTACAAGAAAGAAAGATGAACAAGTGAGAGGGAGGGAGGGAGGGAGGGAGGGAGGGAAAGAGGATAATGGCTTCATAATACAACTGACAGGCCTGATATACATATGAACTCGCAGCACATATAAGACCTGTACAGGTTCAAACCAGACTGTTACAAGTCTTTCTCTGTCCCACCTGCCAGCTTCCAAATAACCACACAGAGACTTCGTATTAATTATGAAAGCTCAGCCAACAGCTTAGTCTTGTTTCTAACGAGCTCTTACAACTTAAATTAACCCATTTCTATTAATTTACTTTCTGCCTCATGGCTTTATTACCTTTACTCTATACTGCCCAGGCTGCTTTCCTGTTTTCTCCATGTCTGGCTGGCAACTCTGCTTTCTTCTTTCCAGTGTCCTCTCTGCCCCAAAAATCCTACCTAGCTATTGGCTGTTCAGTTTTTTATTAAAACAATCACAATGACATTATCTTCACACAGTATAAAGGAATATTCCACAACACCAGACAAAATTCCAGCACCAAGAAGGGGAAGTGAACACAAAGCTCCATCACTAACCAAGAAGTTATTTGTAACTGATACCTGCTTGGAGAGAGACAATCAGTTCTCTTCAATGGAGTGTTACTGGGCATATCAACCACACTCCAGGGCAGGACCCATGCCCAGGAGTAGTTGGCCAACACAAAGTGAACTCCATTTTTTGGTGTACAATTTTTGTATTGCATGATTTTGGTATTTTTGTCTTATTGGGTTACCTTCCTTCCCTCCTTCCTTCCCTCCTTCCTTCCCTCCTTCCTTCCTTCCTTCCTTCCTTCCTTCCTTCCTTCCTTCCCTCCTTCCTTCCTTCCTTTCTTTTTTCAGGTTGTCTGTGTGCTGGGTAGTTTTATGTTAACTTGACACAAGCTAAAGTCATCTGAAAGGAGGGGACCTCAATTGAGAAAATGTCTTCATAAGATAGGGCTGTATGGCCGGGCGGTGGTGGCACACACCTTTAATCCCAGCACTCGGGAGGCAGAGGCAGGCGGATCTCTGTGAGTTCGAGGCCAGCCTGGGCTACCAAGTGAGCTCCAGGAAAGGCGCAAAGCCACACAGAGAAACCCTGTCTCGGAAAAAAAAAAAAAAAAGATAGGGCTGTAGGCAAGCCTGTAGGGTATTGTTTTAGTTAATGATTGATCAGGGATGGCCCAGCCCATTGTGGGTCATGCTATCCCTGGGCAGATGATCCTGAGTTCTATAAGAAGACAGGCTGAGCAAACCGTAAGGAGTAAGCCATTAAGTAGCACTCCTTCATGGCTTCTACACCATCTCGTGCCTCCAGGTTCCCACCCTGGTGGAATTCCTGCCCTGACTTCCTGGGCAATGAACTGTGATTTGGGAACAAAAGCTGAAGAGACCCTTTCCTCTCCTACTTGCTTTTGGCCTTGGTGTTTCATCACAGCAATGGTGACCCGAATTAAGACAGTCTGCTTTGATTTTCATTTTTTGGTTCTTTTGTTGTTTTTCTGACTTTTTGCTCATTTGCTTTTGTTTTTATTTTGACAGGCAGATCATGGACTTGGGTGGGTAGGGAAGTGGAGAGTATCTAGGAGGAGTATAAGATCAAAATATATTGTATGAAAATAGTTTCAATAATTTTCTTAAAAGGAAGCAAAAAAAAATAACCAAGACAGACCTAAAATGTTATCATGGCCTCTCATAAGACGCCAATGACATGAGTACCCAGCAGTGAACAGATTTCCGGCCCAAGTAAGGTTTGTAGAGTCTGTTCACTCATGGACCTCAAGAGCAGTCATTTTTCCTGCTGAGCATGTATTAATTGATATTATTATCCTGGCAGTCAATACGAATCCCACTCTGGGTCCTTGGCCTCTAAAGCTGTCACAGTGCAGAAGGTCAAGTGGAAATCTCAGAACTTGCTGTCTGAAATAAGTAAATCAAAGCCAGAGCTGCCTCCCGGAGACAACAGTAGAAGATTACAGTTGTGGGGATGACATTCTCTGTCAAATTTCCATTTAATCCCCCAGTTGACCCTTATGAAAACTGAATGAATCTGAGAGCCTGAAGTCTACTGAAAATGCAAGCCAGTGATACCTCTGCCTGTAACTGCTCACCAATGGAGCAAATATGGCCTCGGTATGAGATATACAGTAGTGATTTGGTAAATGAAGGTTTTAAATAGAAAGGACCATTAGAAACAGCTCACATTCAAATGTTATAGGCAATGTAATTCATAAACTAGCATTTCTACAAGGCTACACTATTTCTCATATCTGTCATAATATATGCTAAAGATAACTGGATATTATGCATCAGCCCATATAATTTATGACATGATGGGCAAGGGGTGACTACTATATTAGAAGTCCTCATTATACATATGAGTATCAAGAAGTGACAGTGAAGTATGCAAGATCTCAAAACTTGCTATTTCAGTAAAGCTTTCAGGGGTCTGAATTCGTTCTATGCCAGACATTGTATTCAAAGGAAAAGACAAAATGTATCTTTACTAAAAACAGGGAAGTGCAATGCTGATAGACTTTTATAAGATCTGGAAGCAATGTTTGTCACGCCTAGAAATACTGTTCTAACCCATGGGGAAGAGCCTACCACTGCGGGATTCACTTTTTACATCATATGCCCAACCAACCAAACTCTCTATTTGTATAGGCACTGGGTGGCCTACTGAAGGTGCAGCTGAAGCAGAAATAATGTGCTGCTTTCCTCCTGAATGCATGCCTACATTTCAAAGCACCAACCTTTTAGATGTCATAGGTTCCCAAGAGAAGGAGTATGTAGGGCATCAAGGTCTTCCTTGCTCCCTGCCTCTTTAACTCCAGGCTCTGCAGGTTAGAACTCCTGGTCTCCCAAGAGGATATTCTCACCAGGGAAAGAGCAGTTATCGTGTTAAACTACAATCCATGTGGGCACTCTAGATTCCTTCTGTTCAGAGAAATAGCTGGCAAGGAGAGGAGCCACCACTCTTGTCAGGGATCATTTACCCTGATCATTAGGAAGAGAAAGGGCTGCCTTTGCACAAGAGTACCAAAGAAGACTATTTTGCAGAACGCAGCTGATGGAACTGAGGACCTCTCTGTACTCTTTTGACAGACTGGGAATGGACAAATATGGAAACCCTGGCCTGAGAAAGGCACAGTTACTGGAGGCTCAGAGTTGGGTTCTCATCACTAGGGGGACTACCCAGACCAGTAAGAGACATTTGAGAATTGAGAGAATTTAGAATGGATGGTGAGAGAGAGGATGATGAGAACCAACTGCAGCCCCAAGACCAACAGCAGTGGGGTGGGAGGACCCCTCTTCAAAGTCTTCCTTCAAGAAGAAAACCCATTGGAACTTTGGAAAACTGCCATATATATTTAAGAGATGAATTAAGGCAGAGAAAAACATACCATCCAGATCCTCCTTCAAGAGAAATACATTGCCAGACAGAGGGTTTCTAACTTCCTCCTTCTATTGGGCTAAATGGTGCCTCTCCTATGCCCATATTAATCAATATGCCTAAAAGAACAAAGATTTGAAAGAGCAAAGATTTATTTTAGTTCACAGTTATATCCCACTATGACAGAGAAGTCATGGTGGTACAGACAGTTCATACCTTGATGGTCCAGGAATCAGACAAAGGGAATGCTATCCCTCTACTTGATGATCTTTTCCCTTCTATCTGGGCCTCCAGTTCTTAAAATGAACCACCTACATTCAGGATGGGTCTTTTCCCCTCAATTAATTCTCTTTAGAAACATCCTCACAGATGCACCTACACAGACAAGTACCATACCACCACATAGATGATGCTGAATCCAGTCAAGTTGACAATGGAGATTAGCTATCATGCATCCTAGACAAAAGATATACCCAAATTCTATTTCTGGCTTCTTATATGGAAATAATGTTCTTTACAGATTTGTCATAGATGTGAGATAAGGAGACCATCTTAGATTAACCCAGGTGGGCATTAATACAATCACACATGTATAAGATAGATAGAGCAAGAAGTCAAATAACCACAGAGGAGGAAATAGGGTGATAACACCATTGGTAGGGACTGATGGAGCCACAAGAAGGGAAGAAGCAGGAGAATACACTCCCTTGGGGTCTTCAGAAAAATGCTGCCCTGCTGCAACCTTGCATCTGAACTTCTCCAGAACTATGAGAGAATGCATTCCTGCCGTTTCATGCTGCCATCTTTGTGGGAACTTATTATGACAGCCCAGGAAACTGACCAATGTCCTGCCTCATTCTTCCCTACCCATAATTCTGTTTCATGGAGTGACTCAATGTGGTATGAGACAACGAAATAATAGGACAAGAAGAGCATGTGAGAAAAACATCAGTCCAGGTTGATCGTAAGTGGAATGGTAGGTGAGAGAGAATGAAAGGCAGTCAGAGGAAGAGATACTTAAAGACATTCAAAGGATGATGGGAGTTAGTCAATAAACACTAGAGAGAAACTGTCATAATTAAGGAACCAAGTAGCAACTGTACAAGCAGGAAGACAAGCACAAATCAGACCTACCTGGGCACTGTGGATGCCATTGGGTCCTTGTACTTAATCACCAAAGGAGTTTAAATGGGGAACTCTGTCCAGCACTTCACTCTAATGGGTGAATTAATGACTTAAGAATATGTCACTGCATAAATGCTCCCAAGAAAGATACTGCAAACCATTCTCTATAACTGATGCATTTATGTGAGTAGCTGTGTCCCCCAGCCTATGCCCCCAACATTTCTACAGCAGTAATAGAGAAACTGTGATGGTGTGGGGCAGCATTCGTTTATACCTAAGGAGGACACTTCACAGTCTTTTCTTAATTATGTGAAATAATTTCAAGGCTGACCTTCCATCCAACCAGATGGCCAACTGTAAATCCCTTCTAAATAGAGATTCTAAAGCTGTCTCTGGCCATGAGGACCTCCGGGACAAGGAGAATTTTCAACCCAGAAAGGAGAAGAAGAGATGCAATTGTCTGTGGCTGTGAAACACTCTCTCAGGAGCCTAGGATGCATGTCACCTCTCAGGAGTAGATGTATATGACTAGGGAGAGTTGATGGCCCTATGCAATCTAGAAAGACCCTACCTATGCAAGAAATTGTTACCATAGTCTGCACCCCCTTTAGGAGTAAACTAAAAGATGTGTTTGATGCAAGCTTCAGAACAAGAGTGGCACATCTCAGCAGCACATCTGATGTTCTGTCTGGTTCTCCAGTGTGATTTTTAATCTGAACCAATACTTAGATATCATTGAGTTCACGTAACAGTCCATGTCTCCTGGTCCTCTTGTCGGTTTGCCGTCCTGCTGTCGAGGATCAGAGCTTATTGGTGGTCACTCATGAGACAAATCTGTTTCCTCTACCTAGTGCCTCACCCTCCAGAGTTTCTTCTTGGCAAGAAGTCAAGTGTGATGATCAATGTCCACTGTCAACTTGCCTGGATTAAGAATTATCTAGGTAATCAGTGAGACACATTTTGTATATATCTATGAGGGCATTTCCAGAGAAAACTAACTAAAGGAAGAAATATGGACTCTGAGTATGGGTGGCACCATTCCATGGGTTGGGGTCCTGAACAAGAGAAAAAGGAGAAAGACACTGTTTCCTGATCTATCAAGATGTGAAGAGGACCAGCCACACGCTTCCACCACCATGAAGTCCAACATGACCCCACCCCCACCCCATCCCAATTCCCCCTTGAGGAACTCTATCTTTTTCCCTTAGCTGTTTTCATCAGGTGTTTTGTCCTAACAATGAGAAAAGCAACTGTGGTACTTTGAATAAGAATAGCTCCCAGGACCAAGAGCAGCTCCCTCAGACACAGACACCTCTTGCACCTATTGGAGGAAGAGATTGGTAGATGCCAGTGCAAAAATACAAACAGCAACATAAAGAGCAATATGGCATCATCAGAACCTAGTGGTTCTACAACAGAAAGGCCTGAACATCACAATATAGAAGAAGCAGAAGAAAGCAACCTTAAAAACAACTTTATGAAGATGATAGAGGTCTTTAAAGAGGAAATGAAAAATTCCCTTAAAGAAATTGAGGAAAAGAAAAACAAAAAAATTGTAAGAAATCATTAAATCCCTTAAAGAAAGCCAAGAAAACCATGAAAAAGCAATTAAGTAGATGAAGGAAATAGTTCAAGACTTGAAAATTGAAATACAAACAATGAAGAAGACACAAACCGAGGGAATGCTGGAAATAGAAAATCTGAGTAAATGAACAGGAACTACGGATGCAAGCATAACCAACAGAATAAAAGAGATGGAAGAGAGACTCTCTGGCATCGAAAATACAATAGAGAACAAAGAAAACACCAGTCAGTCAAAGAAAACACCAAAGCCAAAAAAGTCATAACACAAAACATCTAGGAAATCTGGGACACCATGAAAAGGCCAAACCTAATAATGGGGGGAGAAGAAGGAGACTACCAACTCAAAGGCACAGAAAATGTATTTAACAAAATCATAGAAGAAAACTTTCCCAGCTTAAAGAAGGAAATACCTATGAAGATACAAGAAGCTTATAGAACACCAAATGACTAGACTCCCCCTCCCCCCGCAAAAAGTCCCCTCGCCACATAATGATTAAACCACTAAACATATAAAATAAAGAAAGAATATTAAGAACAGCAAAGAAAAAAGGCCAAGTGATTTATAAAGGCAGACCCATCAGAATAATACCTGACTTCTCAATGAAGACTCTGAAAGCCAGAAGGTCCTGGACAGATGTAATGCAGACACTAAGAGACCATGGATGCCAGGCCAGACTGTTATACCCAGTGAAACTTTCAATCACCATAAATGGAGTGAACAAGACATTCTAAAACAAAACTAGATTTAAACAATACCTATTCACAAATCCAGCCCTACAGAAAGCACTAGAAGAAAAACTCCTTTATTAGGGAAGTCAGATGTACCCATAAAAACACAGACAATAGATAATCCCACAGCAGCAAATCCAAAAGTAGGGAAATACACACACACTACCACCAAAAGATAACAGGAATCAACAATCACTGGTCATTAATATCCCTTAATGTCAATGGACTCAATTCGCCTATAAAAAGACACAGACTAACAGGATAGATACAAAAACAAGATCCACCCTTCTGCTGCATACAAGAAACACACCTCAACTTCAAAGACAGACACTACCTCAGAGTAAAAGGCTGGGAAAAGACTTTCCAATTAAATGGACTTAAGAAGCAAGCTAGTGTAGCTCTCCTAATAACTAACAAAATAGACTTCAAACTAAAATCAGTCAAAAGAGATCGGGAAGGACATTACATATTCATCACAGGAAAAATCCACTAAGAAGTCTCAATTCTGAACATTGAGCACCAAATACAAGGGCACCTACATATGTAAAAGAAACATTACTAAGCTTAAATCACACATCAAACCCCACACATTCGCAGTGGGAGAATTCAACACCCCACTCTTACCAATGGACAGATTTGCCAGACAGAAACTTAAGAGAGAAATAAGGGATCTAACAGATGTTGTGACTCAAATGGACTTAATAGATATCTACAGAACATTCCACCCTAACACAAAAGAATATACCTTATTCTCGGTACCCCAGGGAACCTTCTCTAAAATCGACCACATAGTTGATCACAAAGTAGATCTCAATGGATAAAAAAAAATTGGAATAACCTCCTGTATTTTATCAGACCACCGTGGCTTAAAGTTAGAAATAAAATTTATATTACAGAAACAAAAATTATAAAAAGCCTGCAATCACATGGAAACTGAATAATGCTCAACTGAATCTCCAATGGATCAAGGAAGAAATAAAGAAAGAAATTAAAGACTTCCTAGAATTCAATGAAAATGAATGTACAACATACCCAAACTTATGGGACACTATGAAAGCAGTGCTAAGAGGAAAATTCATAGCACTAAGTGCCTATACAAGGAAAGTGGAGAAATCTCACATTAGTGACTTAACAGCACACCTAAAAGCTCTAGAACAAAAAGAAGCAAACTCATCCAGGAGGGATAGATACCAGGAAATAATCAAATTGAGAGCTGAAATCAACAAAACAGAAACAAAGAGAACAATACAAAGAATCAATGAAACAAAGAGTTGGTTCTTTGAGAAAATCAACAAGACAGACAAGCCCTTAGCCAAACTAACCAAAAGGCATAGAGAGAGCATCCAAATTAACAAAATCAAAAATGAAAAGGGAGACATAACAATAGACAATGAAGAAATACAGAGAATCATCAGGTCATACTTCAAAAACTTGTACTCCACAAAATTAGAAAATCTAAAAGAAATGGACAATTTTCTGGATAGGTAGGTACCACATACCAAAATTAAATAAAGACCAGATAAACAATTTAAATAGACCAATAACCCTTAAGAAAATAGAAACAGTCATTAAAAGTCTCCCAGCCAAAAAAATTCCAGGACCAGATGGTTTTAGCACAGAATTCTACCAGATTTTCAAAAAAGAGCTAATACCAATACTCTTCAAATTGTTCCACACAATAGAAACAGAAAGAACATTACCAAACTCTTTTTATGAGGCTATTGTTACCCTGGTACACAAACCACACAAAGATGCAACAAAGAAAGAAAGTTACAGACCAATCTCCCTCATGAGTATTGATGTAAAAATACTCAATAAAATGTTGGTAAACTGAATCTGAGAACATATCAGAGAGATTATCCACCATGATCAAGTTGGCTTCATCCCAGAGATGCAAAGATGGTTCAACATATAAAAATCTGTCAATGTAATACACCATATAAACAAACTGAAACAAACAAACAAAACCACATGATCATCTCATTAGATGCTGAAAATGCCTTCAACAAAATCCAACACCCCTTCATGATATAAAGGTCTTGGAGAGATCAGGAATACACGGAGCATACCTAAACATAATAAAGGTATTTACAGCAAGCCGACAGCCAACATCAAATTAAATGGAGAAAAACTCAAAGAGATTCCACTAAAATCAGGAACAAGATAAGGCTGTCCACTCTCCTCATAACTATTCAATATAGTACTCGGAAGTTGTAGCTGGAGCAATAAGACAACAAAAGGAGATCAAGGGGATACAATTGGAAAGGAAGAAGTCAAACTTTCGATATTTGCAGATGATATGATAGTATGCATAAGTGACCCCAAAAATTCTACCAGAGAACTCCTACAGCTGATAAACACCTTCAGTAATGTGGCAGGATACAAGATTAACTAAAAAATTCAGTAGCTCTCCTATATACAAATGATAAACAGGCTGAGAAAGAAATCAGAGCAACATTACCCTTTACAATAGCCACAAATAATATAAAATACCTTTGAGTAACTCTAACTAAGCAAGTGAAAGACCTATGTGAAAAGAACTTTAAGTCTCTGAAGAAAGAAATTGAAGAAGATATCAGAAAATGGAAAGATCTCCCATGCTCATGGAGAGGTAGAATTAACATAGTAAAAAATGGCAATCTTACCAAAAGCAATCTTCAGATTCAATGCAATCCGTATCAAAATCCCAACACAATTCTTCACAGACCTGGAAAAAAACATACTCAACTTCATATGGAAAAACAAAACACCCAGGATAGGTAAAACAATCCTGTACAATAAAGCCACCTCTGGAGGCATCACCATTCCTGACCTCAAGCTCTACTATAGAGTTATAGTAATAAAAACAGCCTGATATTGGCATAAAAACCAACATGTGGACCAATGGAATCAAATTGAAGATCCTGACATTAACCCACATACCTATGAACACCTGAGTTTTGACAAAGAAGCCAAAACTGTACCATGGAAAAAAAGAAAGCATCTTCAACAAATGGTGCTAGCATAACTGGATATCAATATGTAGAAGATTGCAAATAGATCCATATCTATCACCATGCACAAAACTCAAGTCCAAGCGGATCAAAGACCTCAATATAAAACCAGTTACTGAACCTGATGGAAGAGAAAGTAGGAAGTAGTCTTGAATGCATTGGCACAGGAGATTACTTCCTAAAAATAACATCAGTAGCACAGACACTGAGAGCAACAATTAACAAATGGGACCTCCTGAAACTGAGAAGCTTTTGTCGGGCAAAGGATATGGTCAACAAGACAAAACGACAGTCTACAGAATGGGAAAAGATCTTCACCAACCCCACATGTGACAGAGGGCTTATCTCTAAAATACATAAAGAATTCAAGAAACTAGACATCAAAATAGCAAACAATCCAATTAAAAAATGGGCTACAGAGTTAAACAGAGAATTCTCAAAAGAAGAATCTCAAATGGCTGAAAGACATTTAAGGAATTGCTCAACATCCTTAGTCATCAGGGAAATGCAAATCAAAATGACTCTGAGATACCATCTTACACCTGTCAGAATGGCTAGGATCAGAAACACTGACAACAGCTTATGTTGGAGAGGATGCTGAGCAAGGGGAACACTCCTCCACTGTTGGTGGGAGTGCAAACTTGTACAGCCATTTTGGAAATCAGTATGGCAGTTTCTCAGAAAATTTGAAATTAATCTTCCTCAAGACTCAGCTATACCACTCTTGGGCATATACCCAAGGAATACTCAAGCACACCACAAGGATACATGCTCAATTATGTTCATAGCAGCATTATTTGTAATAGCCAGAAGCTGGAAACAATCTAGATGCCCCTCAATCAAAGAATGGATAAAGAAAATGTGGTACATATACACAATGGAATACTACTCAGCAGTAAAAAACAATGAAATCATGAAATTTGCAGGTAAATGGATGGAACTAGAAAATATCATCCTGAGTGAGGTAACCCAGACTCAGAAGGACAAACATGGTATATACTCACTCATAAGTGGATACTAGATACAAAGCAAAGGATAACCAGATTACAATCCACAGCTCCAGAGAAGCTAGCTAACAAGGAGGACCCAAAGAGGGATGCATGGATCTCTCTGGGAAGGGGAAATAGAGGAGATTTCCATGAGTAAACTGGGGATGGGGGGCAATGGAGGGTGGGGTATGGAGGATGAGAACATGAGAGAATAGGATGGTTGAGCTGGAACAGGGATAGAGTGGGAGAGCAAGGAAAGAGATACCATGATAGAGAGAGACTTCATGGGGATAGGGAGAAACCAGGTACTAGGGAAGTTCCTAGGAATCCACAAGGATGGCCCCAGCTTAGACTACTAGCAATAGTGATGAGAGTGCCTGAACTGGCCTACCCTGGTAATCAGATTGGTGAATTCCCTATCATCATAGAGCCTCCATTCAGTAACTGATGGAAGCAGATGCAGAGATCCATAGCCAAGCACCAGGTTGAGCTCCAGGAGTCCAGTTGAAGAGAGAGAAGAGGGATTCTATGAGCAAGGGGCATCAAGATCATGATGGGGAAACCTACAGAGACAACCAAACCAAACTAGTGGGAACTCATGAACTTTAGATCAACAGCTGTAGAGTCTCCATGGGACTGGGCGAGGCCCTCTGTATAAGCAAGACAGTTGTGTAGCTTGATCTGCTTGAGGGGCCTCCTGGCAATAGGGTCAGGATCCATCCCTGGTGCATGAGCTTGCTTTTTGGAGCCCACTACCTATAGTGGGACACCTTGCGTAGCCTTGATGCAGGGGGTGGGGCTTGGACCTGTCTCTACTGAATATACCAGGCTTTATGGACTCCCCATGAGAAACTTTGCCTTTTTGGAGGAGGGAATGAGGGGGTGGGTTGGGGGGAAGATGGGAGGGGTGGGAGGAGGGAGGAGAGGGTGATTGGTATGTAAAATGAATAAAAAAAAATTCTTAAAAAAAAAAAGACTTCCTCCTAACCTCTGGACCATCAAGTAACATGTGGTTTAGTCATCTCCCAATACCACATCCTCTCTAAAGTAGCATTGATCTATGAGCATAATTTCAATAAAAGATGATTTTCATCTTTAAAAAAAAGAAATATCAGAGGATATCCTTGGTAAAAGGGTAATCATAATCCTGCTTAATTATAGGAGGGTAAATTTTGTCAAAAAAAAAAAAAAAGAATAGCTCCCATAGGCTCATATAGGTGTGGTCTTGTGGGAGTTAGTGTGGCCGTGTTGGAACGAGTGTGTCACTGGGGGGGGGGGGGGGGGGGGGGGGGGGGGGAGGGCTTTGAGGTTGCAAAAGCCCATGACAGGCCCAGTCTCTCTCTCTGTTACTCTCCCCCTGCTGATCAGGATGTAGCCCTCAGCTAATGCTCCAGAGCCTTGCATCCCACCATGCTCCCTGCCATGATGATAATGGACTAAACCTCTGGAACTGTAAACAAGACCCCAAGTAAATGCTTTCTTTTTTGAGTTGCCTTTGTCATGATGATTTATCACAACAATAGTAACCCTAACTAAGATGAACTAAATATACCAAGTGATTTGTTTTTGTAATGTAAGCTTAAAAAATATGTACCTGAATCCACATTTCTACCAAATATAGAAAAATGAATGATTCATTGAAAGGGATGGACTTTCTAGACAAGTGGAATGACAGTATACATTTTTCCTCTGACACTAGCCAGCTTCTTTCATTTAATTTACATGCCTGAATAGTGATCTCTAACTTAAATGTTTTCAGGGTCTCTGACTTTCAGTCCCCCTGGTCTCGTGTCTCTGCTCTGCCTACAGTTTCCATATCATTCTCCTGAGCCTCTCTCCATGACTCAGATTTATCCAAGTGGTTATGCTTCACCCCAGATTGTAAACAAACCAACAAGTGCCACAAGGAAGACATTCTTGGGAAATTGGAGAAGCTGCAGGGGAAGCTTCATCAGAAAGTCTCTGGATACTAAGGAGGCCATGTGATTTCACTACTATGCCACTCACCTCTTCTCCTCTAACTGGTGACACCCCCACATCCATTGACACTGTGACTCATTGCCTAAGGTATCAATATTAAAGATATGAATGGAGTCCAAGTCTTCTTGTGAATTATTATTCCTTTTCATTCAAAAATCATTGGGAGGAAATGAATGGTAAAACCAGGCACTCCCTGTTGGTGGATGAAAGGGGCAATTTCTTCTCTTCATCAAAGGCAATAGGCCATTTGTCAGTCATTGGTCTTAATATCTATGCTACAGAATCCTGTTCAGAAAGTTCTTTCCTGTGCCTATTAGTTCAAATGTATTACCTACTTTTCCCTCTATTGTATTTAACGTATCAGGTCTTAAGTTAAGGTCCTTCATCCAGTTGGAGTTGAATATTGTGCAGGGTGAGAGATAAAGAACTAATTGCATTCTCTTTATGGAACTATTGATTAATTAAAAAATAGAATGATAGTGCCATTGAAAAGAGACACATTGATCAATGGAATAGAATTGAAGACACAAATACAAGTTCACATACCTGTAGCCATCTGAATTTTGACAAAGAAATCAAAAATAAATATGAGCAAAAAGACAGCATCTTTAACAAATGGTGTTGGTCAAACTGGATGGCTACATGTAAAAAAATGAAATGAAGACCTTATCTCTCACTCAAAGCCAAATGAACCAATGACCTCAGCATAAGAGGTCTAGCGTCTTCAACTTCTTCAGTGTCTTTAAATTTTTACTATAAAAGTTTTTCACTTTCTTAGTTAGATTTATTCCGGGATATATTATTTTGTGAGAAACCAGTGGTGACAGTTTCCTTTGCTAAATCTGTGTTATGGGATATCATTCTGTATGCTCTGAATGTGTGTTGCTCTGATTGGTTGATAAATAAAATGCTGATTGGCCAGGCAGGAAGTATAGGTGGGATAAGCAGAGAAGGAGAATTCTGGGAAGAGGAAGGCTGAGTCAGGAGGCACCATCCAGACACAGAGGAAGCAAGATGACAAGGCAGAACTGAAAAAAGGTACCAAGCCACGTTGCTAAACATAAATAAGAATTATGGGTTAAATTAAGTGTAAGAGTTAGTTAGTAGTAAGCCTGAGCTAATGGCCAAACAGTTATAATTAATATAAGCCTCTGTGTGTTTACTTGGGGAGATTTGTCCTGACTGCTGGCCGGCCAGGACACAGGAAAACTTCCAATTAGGAATCTGCTAGCCAGTGTGCTATTTGGTGAGTGGGCATAAGACAGGGCAGTGGTAGAGCTGGTCATCCTCACAAGGAGGAAGTGGCTTCTCATTGGCATTGTTTAGAATCACCATCACAAGCCAGTCTTCATTAATTCAATGTTTGCGACTATACTTTTTCATTCTACTTTATTACAGCTTGTAACTTTTCTACAGGAAATGCATCTTCTTACTGCCTATACCCAGGATAGCTCTGACCATAACCCACCTACCCTTGATATGACCTTTCCACGGCAGCCCTCCATTGACTCCATCAGCCTTCCATGGCCATCTTAGCATGGCCGAGCTCAGTACTAAACCAGTCCTTTATGTGTACTTTTCACATGAGAAACTGGTGATGAGGTGGGAGTGAGGAGACTTTTTCTAAGTCAGATAGAAAAAATCCAAATTTGCTTGATTTCAAACACTATCTATACACCCACATTGTTTCTTTCTGTCAGATTCCCAGTTTTGGCATGAGATCTACAGTTGATCATGTTTTACAGCGCCCCCTGTCCCCCCCACCATCACCACCACCACAGAGCACTGGAGATTGTGTGCTTTTACTGATCAACCATATTTAAAATTCCCCTCTTCCAAAGTGCCATTCTCTTTCCATTTCTTGGGAGGCCTTTTTTTTTTTTCTCTCTCCCATCTAATGTATAGCAAGTGTTTAGATCTCGGTAGGCTTTCCTCTTTTCTATACACAGGATCTGAACAACAGGGAATTTCAGCTGTATGTTTATGTTTGCATCATGCACATCACATACAACATGAGCTGGATGTTTAGAGTGGCATGTAGGTATATGTTCTGTTGAGAAAGAGCAAGTAGATAGGAAAAAAATTAGGAATGGCATATCCCAGCTGGCTGCCCTGCACCCTTTGAAAACATATCTCCCTGTAGATTTCCTGCCTGGAAGGCCATTCCCTTGGTTAACATTTCCATTTCCTACCTGCTGTGCTTCAGGACAGTTCGTTCCTTTCTTGAGCAGGCATACATCCTCTAACAGGGCAGAATAAGGAGACATTTTCCTTGGGCCTGCACTAGGCCCTCTCCCTTGATCCGGGATGTTAGAACACAAGCCTGGGCACATGTTGCTCCTGTGCCACTGTGCCAGCGTTCCCATGCCACACAAGGCACCGAGGAAACAGTGTCTTTTAAATGTGCAGTGCCATTTAAGGGATACAAAGCAGTTTTAGAAATGGATTCAAGTTCTGTAAGTAATTTATATCTGTTGAAGAAAATAGACAAGCTATTTATGCAAAAGGATAAAATTTTCCACATACATACAGGGAACTGTTGACAACTTCTTATGCATGTTTTTTCCCATTAATACGAATGTGTGTATGCATAAGCTTTTATAAAATGCATGAGAAACACACCATTTTATTATTTTCTAAGGAATTAATTATTATGGCTTTGGTATGGTTCAATGGTTTGTCTAGAAATACAAGTTTCACTATCTTACACTCTCTTAACTTCTTGTGATTTATTACATCATTTACTAAAGGGGTGGATGAGAAGCAAGGAGAATCAATTTTTCAAAGTTATATTTCTGACCTAAAGTCATCCTGCTAAATGCTAGAAGCAGTACATAAATCATCTCTTTTAACCCTTCGGTTACATTCCTTTTACACATCTCTCACTGGGCACAAAGGGAAAGCTACCCAAAGCTGCACAGAGCAGTATGAGCTCTGCTAATGTCAGGTCTCTTAACATCAAAAT
The DNA here is from genome assembly GCA_902168325.1 of Peromyscus nudipes. NCBI lineage: Eukaryota > Metazoa > Chordata > Mammalia > Rodentia > Cricetidae > Peromyscus > Peromyscus nudipes. The sequence goes on from CABHPH010138395.1 coordinate 32,201, forward strand.
GTAGTTCTCACCCACTTGCTGATCTATCAGCGAAGTAGCACTTGCCCCAGGGACAGGCAGGAGAGATAACGAATACTACTAATAATGTGACCCAGATGGCAAAAGAAAACTATTGTGGGGCCTGGGTCCAGGATTTTCTGTTAAAATCCCTGACTGGAGGCCCACACAGAAGGCCAAGCTCAGCCTCTACCAATGAGTCCTCGATGAAGCATTCAAGCTATAATGATATGAATTTGGAGCTTGAAGAAAACTGGGGAAACTGAGGCAGCTGAGCAGATTCATCAAGAAGCAGAACTATATTTGCCCTTTTGAGAGAAAGAAAACCAAGTGGGGCTTGTTAGCCAGGCTCTGCTGGCTGAGGCTGATAGGCAACAATGCCAGTCATTCAGTGAGCTCTGGGGAATCCCCAGCAAACACTCAGGACCTATTAAATTCACTTCTCATTGGAAAAGGGTCTCTTCTGTTTCCTGTAAATCTTGAGGATAAAACAGCCCAATTTCCCTGCGGTCACTCACAGACAGTGGCTGACTACATTCCAAAAGAGCAGGACAAACAACTGCTCCCCGTTAGAATCTTTTTTTTCTTCTGGGGATGAAACCCAAGAACGTCTGTGGCCACATGCAGATGTTGGCATTTCTGCTACATGAGGTGGAGGATTAACACTCTATAACTTTACTCTTTGTTTGAAAGGAGAATAGTTCTTTGCCAGTACGACAGTCATTCATTTCCTTCAGTACTTCCCCTATAGCTCTAAACTCTGCTAACGTCTTTGAAGAGAATTAATTAGTTCTTCTGTTGATGCTTCTAAAGCACTTTAGGGTAGGTCTGGTTTTTCCTTGGCCTTTAAAGGAATTTCCATGGCAGCCATTTAAGGGATGGCAGACTTTTCAGGAAATGCTCAGAGCTTTGTAGCTGTTGGAAAGGATCCTGCTTAATGGACATTTGAGCAATTAAAATTGTAATTACTCGTTGATAAAAGTGTACTATTGATGAAAAAAATCCCTAGAAAAAAGGATATGCCCTATGATTGATTTTTTTTTCAATAAGGAAATACTTCCATAGTCAATTTGTTTAATTATGAGCAACTCTAAAGTATTGGGCAGTACTCAAAGGGTGTCATGAAAAAATCACAAATCACTTGCAATCTTCAGAGTATGATTCACCACTTCTGATGCACACCCCCAAGTCTTACAGGCATTGTCATTCCAAATGCCCTTTCATCTCTATCCTTACATCAAATTGACCAAAATCACTGGGTACCTGCTGTGTGCCAGGTTACCTTGGCAATCATTCAAAATATTCCCCAGACCCAATTTCCCTCACCAGGCAGGAGCATAGCAGCAAAATATAATCTTCATGGGGGCTAGAGAGATGACTCAGTGGTTAAGAGTGTTTGCTGCTTGTAGAGAACCCAAGTTCAGTTCCCAGCACCCATACTGGGTAGCTTACAACTGACTGCAACTCTAGTTCCAAGGGAATCTGAAATCCCCTGGCCTCTGCCATGTATGGCACACATAAACTCAACAGGAACACACACATACACATAAACATAAAAAATAATAAATCCCCAAAATAATAGAAAGTATTGCATCTTTAAATTTTTTTCCAAGATAATAAGATTAAAGTTCTTTCAGTTAGCCTATCTATGGGTAACAAGGACCAAAGCTAGAATTTGACCCAAGCCTAATTTATTCTATAGTGTTCCAAAGTGTCTTTCCTGTGGAAATGCCATGAAATGAACCTAGACGAGCTGCCACATGCACACCTGCCTCTCCCTTGTCTCCAGGTCAGAGCTCAGGAGCAAATTTTTAGTTCTACTGATTAAAATATTTGGTTTATGCCCAAGATACCTGTTTTTTTAAAAAAAATTTTATGTAGAAAGTATCAAGAGACCTGCCTAAAATCTAGTTTCTTTTGGCCTCTGCTCATAAATCCCATTTTTTTCCCAAACCATCTTCACTTTGTTGATCTATCTATTTGGAGTCTATCCCTCATAATTAATGTGGAGTAGCCCTGGAAAACGCTCCCTGCTCCAGGAGGCAGAGTGATGACGGACATCGCTTCCATTCATTCTATCAAACCTCAGCATCTCCTTACTGAATGTGTGGGTAAAAATGTGGCGACCTTTTCCCCAGAAGTCTCTAAGGATAACCATAGAATTGAAAACACTGGTATATTTAAAAGAATGTGGGAGCTGGAGAGATGGTTCAGTGATTAAGAGCACAGACTGCTCTTCCAGAGGACCTCGGTTCAATTCCCAGCACCCACATAGCAGCACATACCCATCAGTTTTTCCAGGGCTTGTGGAAAAACACCAATGAAAATAAATTATATATATTTGAGAGAGAGAGAGAGAGAGAGAGAGAGAGAGAGAGAGAGAGAGAGAGAGAGAGCTGGGCAGTGGTAGCACATGTCTTTAATCCCAGCACCTGGGAGGCAGAGGCTCTGTAGGGTATTTCTTTGGGCCGCCAGCTCACAAAAAACGATACAGAGACTTATTATTAATGATAAAGGCTTGACCTATAGCTTGGACTTGTCTCATCTATGTGTTGCCATGTAACTTGTGGCTTTTACCTCTCATCCTGTACATCTTGCTCCCTCTGCATCTGACTAGTGACTCTGTCTTTCTTCCTCCAAGTGCTCTCTCTGTCCAGAGGTCCCATCTATACCTCCTGCCTAGCTATTGGCCATTTAGCTTTTTATTAAACTAGTCACAGTGACACATCTTCACACAGTATAAAGGAATATTCCACAACAGATCTCTGTGAGTTCGAAGCCAGCCTGGTCTACAGAGCTAGTTCCAGGACAGCCAGAAACCCTGTCTCAAAAACAAAACAAAAAAAAAAGAAAAAAAGGAAGGAAGGAAGGAAGGAAGAAAGAAAGAAAGAAAGAAAGAAAGAAAGAAAGAAAGAAAGAAAGAAGAAAGAAAGAAAGTAAATTCCAACTTTTTTTAAAATTCAAATCATGTGATACCATTTCAGTTAAGTCATTCAACCTCTTGGAGCTGTTGGGGACTCATGTATGAACCTTAAACCAATATGGTCTTCTCCCTCAGTCCTGTCTGAGCTAGAATGTCATAATTCCCAAATTATATATATATTTTTTTTCACGGGTCTCTTTAAAGATGACAAATGGGACTTAGAAATAGCAGCATACTTGTGATTACATCATGGACTTCAGTACAGATGGCCTAAGTTTCTATCCTGGCTCCCCAGTTTATTTATGTCCTGGAGCAGGCTACTGAGGTCATCTGTATGCCTCAGTGTCCAGCTATAAAATGAAGCTAATAGCGATATCTGTCTCTTAGGACCAGAAACTGCAAGAGATGGAAGAGTTGAGCAAGAATAAGCGTTTTCTGTCTTGTTTCTTAGAGATGTGTTCATATGCTTTGTCAGCATCCGCAGAACTTAGATGTAGTGCCTGTCTGTCCATTCTCCTTTATGCCATCCTGATGGCCATTCTCACATTAGTCTCAACACATTGTTCCAATGGTCCTGAGCCTCTGGGAGCTCAGCTTCTCCTCAAGCCGAGACCTAGAGGGTCAGAATTAAATGCATTAATAGGCATAAAGAGTGCCTGAGACATGTGTTTGTTATTACTGCAGCATCCAGCACCATAGCAAAGTACCCTCAAAATCTGTTAACAGCTGAGTCTCCAATGCCCCTCATCAGCTGCCCCAGGCTCTCACCTTTTCCTCCCCCTAACATAATTACTCTTCTACTTAGTGCCTTCTACCTGCCATCCAGGGATTTCCTTCACATCCCCCAACCCCACAGCCTCCTCTGCATGGCAATGTGGTAAAACCTTTTCTCTACTTCTCTTGTTTCTTCAGTTTGCCACCCCAAATCTTTAGTGTTACTAACATAACAGAGGTTTGTTGAGGAATATTATTTTACACTGTGTGAAGATATGTCACTGTGATTGGTTTAATAAAAAGCTAAATGGCCAATAGCTAGGAAGGATTTTTGGGGCAGAGAGAATGCTGGGAAGAAGAGGGAGTCACCAGACAGACACAGAGTGAAAGCATGACATGTAGGAGATGAGGTAACAAGCCATGAGCCACGTGGCACCATGTAAATTAATAGAAATGGGTTAATTTAAGTTATAAGAGCTAGTTAGGGATAAGCCTAAGCTATTGGCCAAGATTTCATAATGAATAATAAGTCTCCATGTGGTTATTTGGGAGCTGGCTGGTGGGACAAAGAAAGACTCCCTACAGAGGTTGCCAAGGTCTGGGGAGGCAAAGGGTACCAGAATGTTTTTGTCTCTGGCACATGAGTAAATATATATATATATGAACCTCATATATTTGTTGTTGTTGTTGGGTTTTTTCGAGACAGGGTTTCTCCATGTAGTTTTGGTACCTGTCCTGGATCTCGCTCTGTAGACCAGGCTGGACTCAAACTCACAGAGATCTGCCTGGCTCTGCCTCCTGAGTGCTGGGACTGAAGGCATGTGCCACCGCCACCTGGCCCTCATATATGTATATTTACCCTGCTTGGCATTTAGGGGGCATTCAATAATAGGTTTCCATTTCACTTTAATATTAATTATAGAACAAGGGAAAAGCAATCAATTTCCAATGTTTATAGAAAGTCTGCATACCACTGATTTTTTTTTTCCTCATCCACAGTGTGCTTATTCCTGTCTCTAAGGACTCAGGCCCTGAAACCTGTTACATAGTCTGATCTACGCACTGGGCTTTATGAAGTCTGAGGCCTAGAGTTGTGTTGCTCAGTGTGGGAGTCACTGGCCAACTGAGCCTATTAAAATTTAATTTTAATAAAATAGAAGCTGCTACTACCTCAGAAATACTGACAAGGAAAGCTTCCAGCCCAGCAGGAAGCTCTGTTGGACAGCTCCAGTCTTCACAGAGGGAAAAAGTGCTATGGTTTGAATATAAATAACATCTCTCAGGGTCCTTGCTTTACAGGCTCTGCCCCTAGGGTGGTGCTATTGGGAGGTGTTGAGGCGTGGAAGCGATGGGAGGCCGATAGGCCATTGGACACATGATCTCTAAAGGATCTGTAGAAACTCCATCCGTGTTTCTCTCGCTCTCCTTTCCCTTCTCGCTCTCTCATAGGCGCTCTCTCTTTTCCCTTATCTTTCCTCCCTTCCTACCATCTTCTCTTACCGCCTCAACCGACAGACAGCTCACTCTGACACACGCTATGTGCTTCTACCATGCAGTGCTGCCTTTACCAGAGGTCTTAAATGAATGGGCTGACTAATCTTGGACTAGGACTAACAGAAACACGAACCAAAGTAAACCTTTTACTGCACAAGTGTCCTGCCTCGGGTACTTCATTGTAGGGCTGCAAAGCCGACTAACACACAGGGAGTGACTTAGTTACAGAACTTCACCAAGGCTTCCTGAGCTTAGTTGTCATGGAAACTCAGCGCCCAGAGGTTCCAGACCTTTGCAATTGGATGGCAAGGCAGAGATGAGGATGGCAGACAGCGTCACAGGAAGGAAAATGGGACAAATACAGCGACCCTTGTGTAAATCTGCAGGCTCTAATCTACTTAAGATCCACACGGCTCTAAGAGGGACCAAGGCCTTTCAGAGAGACTCTTGCTTTGGACATTCCCCACTTCACAGAAGGAAATGGTTTGTAAAAGGAGTCTGAGGTGATTTATTGCACCCTAGAGTGAAGTGGGAAGGAGAGTGATTATTTGGATTATTTCAAAGAAGAAGATGTCTAAAGTGTAACCAGAGAGGCAGCTTGAAGAGCTTCTCTTCTCATGCTGCAGAATCCTTCTTTTTCTTCATCCCTTCCTTGGTGTCACACAGAACCAGAGAGAATCCACTGACTGTACAGTTTGTGAGGTCTTATTTAATGAAAAACTGATAAAAATCATGAATACAAATTAACTATAAAATGAATACTTAGCCTTCAGATTCTTGGCGTATTAGTAATAATTCAGGCTATTCCTCTGTGACTTCTGAGAAATCTCGTCGGGCCATTCACCAGAAATGACTAGATAGAAATGCTCCCTGATAGCAGCATGCCTTTCGCTCCCCACCTGGAACATTTCACAGTTCCCAGGGACAACTGACTTTTGCAGGAACTGTGCAAGGAGGGTCTCTAGGATGCAGGCTTTCTTAGTTTCATGGTAAATCCACCTTTGAATACAAACTATGGGTGGAATTGCAGGGTGACCCCAGACACTCTAGGCCTCTGCATTTTTTCCCCCTTCTACAAATGAAAATGGCTTTACAAAGGTAAAAGTCTTCCCCCCAGCAACCCACAGCTTTTAACACTAGGGATGAAGTTTCCCACCCTTTGCTCTGGCCCCTAAACTATTTTGCATCAAAGTGTTTATAACCCCCAAGCTTAGAGTTAGAAGACAAGACTTGGAAACACCTCATATGCATTTTATAAGAAGTGAGGTCTTAGAAAACTCCAACAGTTTCTCTGGGCCTTAGTTCCTTTGTCTAATGAAAGTGTCCTACAGACCTCTTGGGTTTGCTCTGTGTAGTAATGTATATGAAAATGTATAGACTGTAATGAGTGGCTAATGAACAGACTGCCTTGTGTATCTAACACCATCACTTGAATAAAGCCTTTCCTCAGAAGGGTAAGTATTTGGGCTGTTTCTAAGAAAATAAGTACTATAATTAAAATTTCCTTTTGGTAGCTAATTAAATTTGTTCTTTGACAATTTCACACACACACACACACACACACACACACACACACACACACTGTATTCTGATTATGCCTCCGCCACCTTCTTTTATCTCCTTCCCATCTCTATGACACTCATCCTTATCCCTACAGGTTCTTCCCATATTTTTGACTTCTTGTTTTGTGACCATGGGTTTGGCACTGTCCCCTGGAGCCTGGTGTATATTCATCAGTGGCTACACAAATGAAGATAATGGCTCCCCCTCCCCCAGAACCTGTCTATAGCCACCAATAACATTTCTTAAGTTTTTCTTTTTCTTTTTTTCCAAATCTAAGTGAAAAGAAGCCATATAATGTTATTATCATTTTTTTTTGCAATTCAAACAACCCAGGTGTTGGTATCACAACCAAAAAATTTTTTAAGGATTTAAAATTAACTCTAACTGTTTGGAAAATAACATATAGAAGAGATATATCATTAGTATAATCTGCATTCTGTTTGTGCTATCTTGTACATGGGACACTGATTCTTCTTCTTGTTACATCTTGCACCAGCAGAGATTTCATGCTGCCCTATGTATGTTCAAGCAGAAAAACATTTTGCCTTTTCCATTTGCTTTTGTTACATACCTCCCCCCCACACACATATTTGTTCTTTGGCACTGTTTGTTCCGAAGCCAGGGTCTGACTTCTTTTCCCTTTATCTCTCCATGGCAACAGATAGATTGCAATGCCACACACAAAAATGCAGAATTACAACCTCCCTGCCAGATCGAGCAGAAAGAAGCATGTACAGTGAAATCAGCAATGGGAACTTGGGATAGGTAATGAATAAGCCCATTTTGTCCTTTTCAGACAGAATGTAAATTGCAATTCTCCCCTGCACCTTCTTGTTGCTTTCTAAGGAAGACCCTTAGGGTGCACTCAATGTATTTATAGAATGAGGAGCTGATTGTCTATTACCATTTCCTTTTTAAGTGCTCCCCAGTTGTCTGATTAATAATAAATTTGAGAACTTGTAATGATAATGATTATAGTTTATTGAAAGCTTTCTGTCTACGGTGGGCTGCACTAAATGCTTTATATAAACGAGCCTGCTGTACCTTCACCCAGCTCTATAAAGTGATCATTATTATCCATTTGCAGTAGAAGAACCTCAGGCTCAGGGAGGTGAAGGGATGCACTCAGGGTCACAGCACACAGCTAGGAATCGGTAGGGCTGAATTTGCTCCTTTAGAGTCTGTCTGCCATGAAGGCTTGGGTTCGTGACCTCTCTGCTGGCACACCAGTCCAGAACTTAACAGATCCGTGTCGATTCTGTTGCTCTATTATTTTCCCAAGTGTCCTCTTCATCTATGTTTTAGAGGGGACACGTTTTCTCCTCTCTAACATGGTTCCAATGCTTTCCTAGAGGTTTCTGACAGTGTCTCAGCATTACAACGTCTGTCTCCTTCTATGCTGGACTACATATCCCATGCCAGACACCTGAATTCATTTGGCATGAACACACACACACACACACACACACACACACACACCCCTTTCTTTAGGTTTGATGGTCTTGCCCATATCAGATCCAGATTTTTGCTGAGGACTATCTTCTTTGATGATTCATTGTCCTTGGAAGTGCTTTTTAGGTACTGACATAAGCACATGCTACAGGCTACTCAAGTTGACTCCTATAAGACTTTGGCCAAACGTTTCCCATTTTAAAAGGGGAGTGCGGTAATACAGCACTAATCTATTGGTATCCTTAGGTCTCAGTAATGTTACTGCCCTTTTTCCCCCTTTCCTCTTTAGACTGAAAATGAGAGACTAGGCTTAGCCTTCAGATATTTTATCTCAAGTACTATCCAAACAGGTTTCGCCTGACCACTTGCTCTTAAAAGAGACCCCTTCTGTGGTGGTTTGAATAAAAATGTCACAAGGAAGCAGGTAGGCTAACAGCACATCTTCACCTCTTCCTCAAATCCTCCAAATCCATCCCCTTGTAATTTTTTTTTTTTACTATTTTTGGGGGCCTGCCACCCAGCTCCCAAATAAATATACAGAGACTTATTCGTACTTATGAATGACCAGCCTTAGCATGGCTTGTTTCTAACCAGCTTTTCTAACTGAACTTAACCTGTTTCTCTTCTTCCACATTTTGTCTCTGGGCTTTTGCCTTTCTTAATTCTATATATCTTTCTTCCCTTCTTACTCTGTGGTTGGCTGTGTGGCTGAGTGGTTGACCCCTGGCGTCCTCCTCCCCTCCTTTTCTTGCTTCTCCCTCTTCTCATTCTTCTCTCTCAAGCCTGGATTTCTCCTATTTATTCTCTCTGCATGGCAGCCCCGCCTATCCCTGTCCTGCCTAGCTATTGACCATTTAGCTCTTTATTAGACCAACCAAATGTTTCAGGCAGACAAAGTAACACAGCTTCACAGAGTCAAACAGATGAAACTTAAAAGAATGCAATATCTCTTTGCACCATTAAACAAATATTCCACAGTGTAAACAAACATAACACATCTTAAGCTAATATTCCATAACACCACCCAAGTCTTATCCCCAGCTCTGTAGCAGACCACCCACTGCACCCCTGCCCCCATATCTCTAGAGGCCCACACAGGTCTTCCCCTCCAAACCTCCTCCCCTCTACTCATCACTTTATCCTAGCCCCCACCTCCAGCAGGCACTCCCTGGGAATGCAGAGGCCACTCTGGCCAGGAAAACAGGTAGACCAAGAGCAGATCTTCACTCTTCCCTCTGCTCCTCCAAATTCAATCCCCCAGTCTCATCCCCAGCTCTGTATCAAACCACTTGCTGTGGCCTCACCTCCCTCCCCGCCCGAATCTCAAGGGGATCACACAGATCTTCCCCTCTAATCTTTCCTCCCCCCACTCCAATAAATACATCTCAACATCATGGATAGACATCACTTCAGGTTAAAAGAATGGAAAAAGGTATTCCAAGCAAATGGGCTAAAAAAGTAAGCTCGTGTAACCATTTTAATATCCGACAAAATAGAATTCAAACAAAAAACTGATCAGAAGAGATAGGGAAGGAGACTACATGCTCATCAAAGGAAAAGTCCACCAAGAGGACATTGCAATTCTTAATATCTACACACCAAACACAAGGGCACCCATGTTTGTAAAAGAAACACTACTATAGTGTATACCAATAGTGGGTGTTTTAGGGTTTCTATTGCTGCAATGAAACACTGTGACCAAAAAGCAAGGGAGAAAAAGGCTTATTTGACTTATACTTCCATACTGTTCATTACTGAAAGAAATTAGGACAGGAACTCAGACAGGGCAGAATCCTGAAGGCAGGAGCTGATGCAGAGACCATGGAGAGGTGCTGCTTACTGGCTTGCTCCTCAAGGCTTGCTCAGCCTGCTTTCTTATAGAACCCAGGACTACCAGCCCAAGGATGGCACCACCCACAATGAGCTAGGCCCTCCCTCATTGATCACTAATTGAGAAAATGCTGTATAGATGGGTCTCGTGGAGGTATTTTCTTAACTGAGGCTCCTTCCTCTCTGATGACTCTAGCTTGTGTCAAGTTGATACAAAAACCCAGCCAGTGTAGTGGGAGACTTCAATACCCCACTCTTACCAACAGACAAGTAATCTAGAGAAAAATTAAACAAAGAAATGCTAGAGCTAACTGATGTTATAAACCAAATAGACCTAACAGATATTTACAGAACATTTCATCCAAACATAAAAGAACATACCTTCTTCTCAGCACCTCATGGAGCTTTCTTCAAAATTGACCACATACTCAGATACAAAGCAAGTCTTAACCACGAAAGAAAACTGCAATAAAATCCTGGATCCTATATGACCACCACAGATTAAAACTGGATATTATCAATAATAGGAACAACAGAAAACTTACAAACTCATGGAAACTGAACAACTCACTACTGAATGAAAAATGGGTCAAAACAGAAATTAAGAAAAAATTAAAGACTTTCTAGAATTGAGTTAAAATGAATACACAACATGCTCATACTTATGGGACACAATGAAAGCAGTGCTAAAAGGCAAGTTCATATCACTAAGTGCCTATATTAAAAAAATGGAGAAATCTCATACTAGTAACTTAATAGCACAGCCAAAAGCTCTAGAACAAAAAGAAGAAATCATACCCAAAAGGAGTAGATGGCAAGAAATAATCAAACTCGGGGGTAAAATAAGTAACATACAAACAAACAAACAAAAAAGAATCAAGCAAAGATTTGGTTCTTTGAGAAAATCAAGAAGATTGAGAAACCTTTATCCAAATTAACTAAAGGGTGGAGAAAGAAGATCCAAATTAGAAATAAAAAGACATAACAGACACTGAGGAAATCCAGAGAATCATATGAACATACTTAAAAAACCTGTACTCCACCAAACTAGAAGATCTAAAAGAAAGGGGTAATTTTCTTGATACATACCACTTACCAAAGTTAAATAAAGACCAGATAAAAAATTTAAACAAACCTATAGCCCCTAGTGAAACAGAAACAGTCATTAAGCCTCATCAAAATAGCTCAGGGCCAGATGGTTTTAGCACAGGATTCTACCAGACTTTCAAAGAAGAGCTAATGCCAATACTCCTCAAATCATTTCACAAAACAGAAACAGAAGGAATATTGCCCAATTTACTTTACAAGGCCACAGTTACCCTGACACATAGACCCAACAAAGAAAGAGAATTGCAAACCAATTTCCCTTGTGAACATAGATACAAAAATTCTCAATAAAATACTTGCAAACCAAATCCAAGAACACATAAAAAAATTACTCACTGTGATCAAGTAGGCTTTATCCCAGAGGTGCAGGGATGGTTGAACACATGAAAATAGATAAAGGTAATCTACCATATAAACAGAAAGACAAAAGACACATGATCATCTCATTAGATGCAGAAAAGGCCTTTGGCAAAATCCAACATCTCTTCATGATAAAAGTCCTGGAGAGATTAGAGGTATAAGGAACACACCTCAACATAAAAAAAGGTAGTTTACAGCAAGCCCATAGCCAAATCAGCTTAAATGGAAAGAAATTCAAGTAATTCCACAAAAATCAGGAATAAGACAAGGTTGGTCATGTTCTCCATACCTATTCAATATAGTAAGTACTTGAAGTCCTAGCTAGAGCAATAAGACAACTGGAGGAGATCAAAGAATACAAACTGGAAAGGAAGAAGTCAAAGTATCTTTACTTGCAGATGATAAGATAATATACATAAGTGACCCTAAATATTCCACTGGAAAACTCCTACAGCTGATAAACACTTTCAACCAAGTAGCTGGATACAAAATTAGCTCCCACAAATCAGTAGCCCTTCTTTTTGCAAATGAAAAATAGACTGAGAAAGAAATCAGAGAATTACCTTTCACAAGAGCTTCAAATAATACAAAATAGCTTGGGGTAACTCTAACCAAGAAAGTGAAAGACTTGTGTGATAAAAACTTTGAGATGCTGAAGAAAGAAGTTGAAGAAGATATCAGAAAATGAAAAGATCTCCCACGCTCATGGATCAACATGATTAACATAGTAAAAATGGCCATCTTACCAAAAGCAATCTACAGATTCAATGCAATCCCCAACAAAATTCCAACACAATTCTTCACAGGACTTTTTTTTTTTTTTCCGTGTTTCGAGACAGGGTTTCCCTGTGTAGCTTTGCGCCTTTCCTGGAACTCTCTTTGGAGACCAGGCTGGCCTCGAACTCACAGAGATCCACCTGCCTCTGCCTCCCGAGTGCTGGGATTAAAGGCGTGCGCCACCACCGCCCGCCCAGCTCTTCACAGATCTTAAGAGGATAATTTTCAGATAAGATGGAATCACAGAATTCAGAATAGCTAAAAAAAAATCCTGAATAATAAAAGAACTGCTGGAGATATCACCATCTCTGACCTCAAGTTGTATTACAGAGCTATAGTAATAAAAATAGCATGATATTGGCACAAAACAGACATGTTAATCAATGAAATTAAATTGAAAATCCAGACATAAAACCACACAGCTATGGATACCTGATTGTTTAAAAAGAATCCAGAAATACACACTGGAAAAAAGACAGCATCTTCAACAAATGGTGCTGGTCAAACTGGATGCTGCATGTATATTGTATATACTTATTGGACATAATTTTTCTTGTATTAGTTATAAGCTTTTTTAATTTTAGACAAAAAAGGGGAAATGTGGTGGTATTGTGTTCCCCAAAATATTGTGCACCCTAATAAACTAGATACATACTCAACAGACTGCACAAAACTCAACTCTAAATGGATCAGACCTCACACAAAACCAGATATACTGAACCCAACTGAAGAGAAAGTGAGGAATAGCCTTGAATTCATTGGCACAGAAGAAAACTTTCTGAACATAACATTGTTAGCAGAGGTATTCATATCAACAATTAATAAATGGGATCTCATGAAACTGAAAATCTGTACTGCAAGTGACACTGTCATTCAGACAAAGCAGCATCCCATGGAATGGGGAAAGATTTTTACCAATTACACATGCAATACAGAGCTAATATCCAAGCTATATTAAGAACTCAAATGTAGTTTGTTTTGTTTTTGTTTTGTTTACTCTTTGGCCACCCAGCTCCCAAATAAATACGTGGAGACTTATTTTTACTTATGAATGCCCAGCCTTACCTTGGCTTGTTTCTAGCCAGCTTTTCTTAAATTATCCCATCTACCTTTTGCCTCTGGGTTTTTACCAATCTCTATTCGATGTACCTTTCTTTCCTTCTTAAGCCATGGCTGGTTGTGTGGCTGGGTGGCTGGTCCCTGGTGTCCTCTCCTCCTTTCTCCTTGCTCTTCTTCTTCTCTCTTTTATTCTTTTCTCTTATTTATTCTCTTTGCCTGCCAACCGTGCATATCTCTCTCTCCTACCTAGCTATTGGCTGCTCAGCTCTTTATTAGACCTATTAGGTGTTTTAGACAGGCAAACACAGCTTTACAGAGTTAAACAAATGCAACATAAAAGAATGCAACACATCTTTGCATTATTAAACCAATATTTCACAGCATAAACGAGTGTAACACATCTTAAGCTAATATTCCACAACACTCAAAAAACTAGATATCAAGAAGACAAATTAAATTAAAACCCAATTTAAATTTTGGGTACAGATATAAACAGAGAATTCTCAAGAAAGGAAACTCAAATGTCTGAGAAACAACTAAAGAAATGTTCAACATTCCTAGTCTTCAGGGAAATGCAAATCAAAACTACTTTGAGATTTTGTCTTATACCTGTCAGAATGACTAAAATCAATAAAAACAAGTGACAGCTCATGCTGGCAAGGATGTGGAGTAAGAGGAACATTCCTTCATTGCTGGTAGGAGTGCAAACTAGTATGTAAAAACCCACTATGGAAAGCAATATAGAGGCTCCTCAGAAAGAAGGAAATTGATCCACCTCAAGACCCAGCTGTACTACTCTTGGGAATATACCCAAAGACTGCTTCATTCTACCACAGAGACATTTACTTGTTCTTCTGTGTTCATTGATGAACACAGTTCATAATAGCTAGAAAGTGGAAACAACCTAGATGTCCCTCAACAGATGAATGGATAAAGAAAATGTCTCAAGCTTACACAATTCCATTTTAAAAAATGAAAGTCACAGGCAAATGCATAGAACTAGAAAAAAAATCATCTTCAATGATGTTACCCAGATGCAGAAAGACAAATATGGTGTGTATTCTCTTATATGTGGATATCAGCTATTAAATCAATGATGACCAAGCTACCATCTGTAGAATCACAGAGGTTAAGCAGAGAGTAAGGAACTTGAAGGGGACAGACGGATGTCCCTAGAAAAGGGAAACAGAATAGATAGGTACAGATGTGTGCAGTGTGTTGGGTGAGGGGACAGGGGCATCTGGAATTGAAGGATCAAATGGGGAGGGGGAAGGAAGAGGGGAATGAGGGAAGGAATACAGGGAGAGAAAGCTATAATTAAGGGATATTTGAGGGCTTGTATTAAAACCTAATACAGTAGAAGCTTCCTAAAATATATACATATATAAAGGCTATCTAAATGAGTTCACCAGATAATGGGGGAGACAGAGCCCCAACTGGCCATCTCTTGTCACCAAACGAAGCTTCCAGTAAGTGCCAGGAATGGGTTATATCTAATTGAGTTGTTAGCCAAAGGAGTCTGTAGATGTAACCAACCGTCTTATTAAATAAGAAACACGGAGCCAATACAGGGATGAAAGCCAAGAGGTCAGAGCAATAGCTAAGAGCTAAAAACCTTACCCTTCCTGTCGCTGTTGCTGTACCTCTCCGAAAGAGAGTTACTTCCTGTGTCTGTCTTTTTTTATAGAGTTTCTGTTCTGCCTTCTCATTGGTTGTAAACTCAACCACATGACCTCCTAGTCACTGCCTGTCTGTACAGACCTCCAGGTCTTCTGTGGTATTGAGATTAAAGGCGTGTGTCTCCAATGCTGGCTGTATCCTTGAACACATAGAGATCTACCTAGCTCTGCCTACCAAGTGCTGGGATTAAAGGCGTGCACCACCACTGCCCAGCTTTCACTATGGCTTGCTAATAGCTCTGACCCCCGGGCAACTTTATTTATTAACATACAAATCACATTTCAGTACAAATAAAATATCACTATAGGAGTCCCACAGGAATCCCCAAACAACTCAGACTGTTG
>CABHPH010138396.1:0-35023 GCA_902168325.1 Peromyscus nudipes
GTATCTTACCTCAATATGGTGCCTACATTACAAAGAATGAAATGACATGATAGTACATCAATAACTATGCAGTGTCATTGACAAAACTCATTGTGCCTACTTCTCTAGCTTTTACCTATTGTCTTTTTTTTTCTGTTCTGGAATCCCTTCTAGGAAAGTTAATCTTGATTGTCAATTTGATGAGATTTAGAATCACCATGGAAACATATCTCTGGGCATATCTGTGAGGGAGTTTCTAGACTGGGTTAATTAAGGTGAGAAGACCCACCCTAAATGCAACACCACTCTCTGGGCTGAGGTCTTGAGCTACATAAAGAAGAGAGTGAGCTGAGCCCAGGTAGCCATCTCTCTCTGCTGCCTGGCTGCCCACATGATGTGACCAGCTGTCTCCTGCTCCTACTGCTGTAACTCCCCACTGTGATTAACTGTCCCTCAAACTGAGTGGAAGCAAACCCTTCCTTTCTGAAGTTGCTTCACCCCCAGCAACGCACACAGTAAGTGATAAACCATTCCAGACACATAGAGTCACCATGCCTCCTTAGGATCCTTCCAACGGTGACAGGTACTCTTCTTTCTTACTTATTTTTTCTTTTCTTGTCTTTTATAAAATAAAAAAAAAATAAATAAATAAATAAAATCACCTTGTAGCCCAGGCTGCCCTTGAACTCATACTCCTTCTGACCCAGCCATCAAGTGCTGGAGTTACGGGCATCGCTACCCTGTCTACCTTTAGGCTTGATTTCTTTTTGAAGGATTTTAAGGAGCTTTGAAGGATGTCCCTCAGTGGGGTTTGTCTAGTGTTTTTCTCAGTGGACTGCAGTTAGTTAGTATTCCTACAAAGAAGCCCCCAGAGGTTAGATGCCATTACTTTTCCATCTCACTAAGGCTACCTAGCATTCACATGACCTGTTCAGTGACCACTGGTCACTTGGCTGCGGAAGTGCTTATCAAATTTCTGTGCCCACAATTTCTATTCTGCACTCTTGGGAAGGAAGCCATTCCATAGTCCACACTTAAGTTGTGAGGAACCATGCATACTTCCTTGAGACAGGGTATTTATATAAATTCCATGAAATTCCTATTTATTTAGCCATTTACTTATAATAGGATGGACTCAAAATTGTTTTTGTTTTAATACATTGAATTCTAATTCAGCATTTCTTCAGCTCCACGGTCTTTCAATTGTTTTGGCCTTTTGACAAACTTCCTTGTGTTCAGAGGGTTGGAAAAAAAGGAAAGGCCTTCTTTAGTCTCTCCTTCTACATGATGCTGCGTTCAACCTCTTCACATATATTAGCTGCTTCAGTCATAGAATCAGCCATTTCTCCAAGGATCCCCAGTCTCTTCCTGAGGGAAGTTCCAGAAATCAAGTCTGGTTGCTAACTATGGATATTGCTACTGGGTGTCCCCACTTTGGAGTGAAATGAAAAAGGAAATTTGTGTACAAAGTAGTACACATCTCAACTAATATTTCTGTATGCAGCTTTTTGCATTTATATTAGGTTAACATACATTAATGGAGATGCGGCCAATTCTTCCGTCACCACCTTCATCATGCTGGGTTCCTTCCTTCATTCCCAGTGAGACACCTGGCTCCCATCCTCCACTATCTGTTTACTTAAGTGGTCAATTCTAGTACCTCCACTAGCAATATGAACATTATTGTTGGTGGATTGAAGGCAGCTCTATCAAGTCATTCCATGGTATCTCAAAGACATTATTCTGTATGGCCATAAGCCAGGTATCATTGAATAATTCTGTTACCCATGGAGAAGGAGAGATAAGAACGGAGAGCCAGTGTTCTCCACCCAGCATGCACCACAGTGGAAGGCTTGGAAGAGAAAAAATGCAGTGTGTTTGTTTTGAATTTTAGCTCAGTAGAAATTTCATGTAGCAGGCTTTCTTTTGGGCCACCAACCAGCTACCAAATCATGACACAAAGACTTATTATTAGTTAGGAATGCTTGGCCTTAGCTTATATCATTTCTTGCTAGCTCTTATAACTTCATTTAACTTGTTTCTCTTCATCTAAGTTTTGCCCCGAAGGTTTTTTACCTTTCTTTCCTTCTGTATGTCCTACTCTCTGCTTACTCTGTGTCTGGCTAGCTAGCAACTGCCTGGTTGGCTGGCTTCAAGCGTCTCCTCTTTTTCTCCCTCGTTCTCTCTTCTTTTCTCTCCTCTCCTCTCCTCTCCTCTCCTCTCCTCTCTAGCCTTGCTTCCTCCTCCTTCTTATTTTTTCTGCCCACCAGCCCTGCCTATCCTTCTACTGCCTAGCTATTGGCCTTTGAGCTTTTTATTAGACCAATCAGGTGCCTTAAGCAGGCAAGGTGAAAACAGCAGCACATGTTTACATAGTTAAACAAATGCAGCATAAACAAATGCAACACACCTTTACATAGTGAAAGTAATATTCCACAACATAAACAAATGTAACACATCTTTCCACAGTGAAAGTAATATCCCACAACAGTCTCAGGTTTTTTTTTCCTCCCTGAAAACGCAGTCTTTGCCACAATACTCCTTCCCTCCCCACTACACCGACTCAGGCATTATCCACCTTCACAGAGCCACGGGGAGAAACTTTAGTGGCTCATCATGAAATGGAAGGTGGTACATCAGGAAGAGGTCAGCACACAGCCACTGGCGGACTTATGATATTAACGTAAGAGGAAGAAAGAACCATGGGCCCCATGTAAGGGCCCCAACTCCACTAGACTATGCCCCTGTTTATGAAATCCACTGTCTTTTAAAAATCAACTCTTCATCAAATCAGTTACTAAATCAACTGTCAATGTGCTATTCTGACCCAATGGCAATTCTAAAACCAAACAGATGTACATTTTGGAAATTTGACCTGATGTCTAGAAAGGACAAGCAACACCTAATTCTACACAGGAAAACCCAAAGATTTCCTTCACACAGGCTATGAGAGTTTATGTTATTTTATTGTTTACTTTTTGGTGCTGAGGATGAAATCTAAGACCTGAAATACTTTCCTTGACCCTTGAGAGTTTAAGATTCTAGAAAGCACCATGGAAGGAAAAGAGGCTTTGGAGACTCACTCACAAGAACCTGAGCTCTAACAGCTTTTAAATTACTAAATTTAAAAACTGGGCAAATTATTTGCTGTATTTTAAATAGCTATTAAACTATCAAGAATAATTCATTAAAACAGTACTTTAATAATAAACGCTTTTGATATTAGAAATGATGTTGGATAAACCATTGAACTTACAGCACAAAGAGTGAAACTCAATGTCTGCAAATGTATGCCACTTAAGAGGTGGCGCACTCCCAGAATGGGCTGAAGGATGTGGCCAGATGTTCTGCTGTAAGACTGAGACAAGCTGGCCCAAGAGGCTTCAGGAAAGTGTGTTACCCTTGGAACTCCAGAGATGAGTGAAGTCTGTCAGGCAAAAGGCAAAAGAAACCATTCACAGACTAGAAGTGGGGTGGGGAGTTGCAGTGTCTATAAAGGGGGTGTCCCCTCATCGCTTCTCTTCTTTCCTACTCATAGAGTGAAGGTGGATGTCATTCCTGGGTAGCACATCTGTGTTGGACCCTGGAGCTGAAGACAAGGGTTGAGGGTACTGGGACAAGAAGAAAGAAGCCCGCTTCCTTCTCACAGTGAGGAGTCATCATCGCAGCTGAATCCACACAGAACCAAAAGGAAACCCCTAAGTTGTTTAATTCCCACTGATTTTGGGTTTTCTGTCCCTCCTGGATGAACTTAATATAGATTCCACATATATCTTTCCCTGCCTTTCATCTACCTGGTACCCCTCAAAACACAAGGCCGCCTAACTTCTCATGTTATAATTCTCCTTGTGAGATGTTCTAAGGATTCCCAAGCACCTAATTTGAGTTCAGAAGAGGAGGGCTTTATGCTAGCTAGTTTTATGTCAACTTGCAAAAGCTAGAGTCATCAGAGAGGAAGGAGCCTCAAGTGAGAAAATACTTCTATGAGATCCAGCTGTAGAGAGGCCTGTTGGACATTTTCTTAATTAGTGATTGATGCAGGAGGGCCCAGCCCATGGTGGGTGGTGCTGTCCCTGGGTTGGTGGTCGTGGGTTCTGTAAGAAAACTGGCTATGCAAGTCATGGGGAACAAGCCAGTAAGCAGCTCCCCTCCATGGCCACTGCATCAGCCCCTGCCTCCAGGTTCCTGCCCTGTTTGAGTTCATGCCCTGACTTCTTTCAGTGAGGGACTGATGTGGAAGTGTGAGCCAAATAAACCTTTTCCTCCCCAAGTTGCTTTGGCCGTGGTGTTTTATAACAGCGATCGTAACCAGAGCTGGGGCAGGCATGAAGCGGACGGTCACTAAAGAGTACCTTTAATGGACCAATACACAGGACTGCATATGTGTATTCATCCTCACAAGAGCTTGGCTTTATTAGTTTAAAAGTCTTGCTATGTAGCCCAGGCTGGCCTTTGTTCTGTGATATCCCTGCTCTAGCTTTCTGGGTGCTGGGATCACAGACACAAACTGCCACACCCGCCCCACTGGAGTTGTAGAAATAAGCCAGAACTAAGTACAGACTTAGGTTTTGTTTCATTTCTTTCAAAACTGCATAGTTATTGAACTTGGAGAGATATGCCGAGAAGCATAACCTGAACAAAGGTAAAGCAGTGGGCCAGTGAGACGGCTCAGGAGGTAGAGGGGCTTGCCCCCAACAATGACGATTTGAGTTCCAGACCCTGGACCCCAACTAGGGGAAGGAGAGAAACAACTCTCACAAGTAGTCCTCTGACCTGAACACTTGCACTGTGGCATGTGCCTGCCCGTACCCATATAAAACAAGTAATTGTAGACAAATTTTTGAAAATTACAAAGCGGAATAGCTGCTTTGGTGAGGGATATGTAAGTTTGGGGTCTAAAATGATGGCGATATTAAGAGTCGTCAATAAATGGCATGCTGTTCTCACTTTAATTTTAGTAAATAGGTTCTCGGGGCTCTCTCTCTCTCTCTTTCTCTCTCTCTCTCTCTCACACACACACACACACACACACACACACACACACGCACACACACACCTCTTCCCTTCTCCTTCTCCCTCTCCTTGAGGATTTTGGTGTTACCCTGGATTGGGGAATAAAGGTTGCTGTTTGTAGAAAGAGTGGAAACGGGGGACGTCAGCTAAGAGTAGCTAGGTGTCCAGTTCAAACGGTTACCTAGCAACGGTTTCAGATCAAAGCGGCAGCTCCAAAGCCTGACTGAGCTGCACACCCGCCCTGCTAAGCATCTCACTTGCGTGGTTTTAATCAGAACTACCTTTGGAGTTATATGGGCTGACGTTCAACTGACTGACTCCCATCTCATCGGCTGACAAGCTAAAGGAGCTGTGTTTCTAGGAAACCACTCAGGTCATGGGGGAAAAAAATCTGACCATAGTTAGAGCCACAGCAAACGCCTTTCGAAGTTCCTAGATGCTGGAACTTAGCAACAATGTAACCCACAAGTAGATATATTATTTTAAATAAATCCACTTTTTTTCCGATTAATTGATCGATATCGCTTGATCGATCAATCATCGAGTCATCGATTCATGACGTCATCAGTCAGTCGCGGGAACCGAAATCGCCACCTCTGCCACCGCGGGCCGGTCGCCTAACCTCAGAGCCACCTCTCCCGGTCGCTATAAATCCACTTTTAAGTAATAAAAATAGCAGTTTGCTTAAAATCAAAGACTGAGTTAGAAAAGTTGAAGTAGGTGTTAAATAAAATAATTTCACTGTAGTTAAATATGACGCGAGGAGACCTCGCGCTAACTCCCAAGTCCTCTTTCTTCGTTTACCCCCAGTAACTAAAGCAAATGTCTGTAAAAGGACAAAAGCAGGGTCCACGGTGGCTGAGATGTGTGGCATTTGCACTCTGTCGTCAAAACACACCTCTCTTTTGGTAAGCCTTTCTCCCTATGTACAACCATTTTATGCCCAGATTTCAAAAATCGAGCAAACATTTCATTTGTTTGATTTTGTTGCAGCAGATTTGAGCTCGAAGGACAAGTTGAAGTCCTATTGCGCAGGCTGGATGTGTTAGGAATGGAATCTCCACCAAAAGTCAAGTTCAGAGGTCTCAGGCAGATACAAATTCCATAGCAGAATTGGGAATAACACCTAGTGGTGGAAACAGCCCAAGAGTCTATCAATAGGTGCCTGGATAAACAAACACATGCATGAACATACATACACATGAATGATAAACTACTGTGCAGCCTTTACAAAGGGAATAAATGATAGACTATTGTGCAGCCTTTTAAAGGAAATAAATGATAGACTATTGTGCAGCCTTTAAAAGGGAATGAATGATAGACTATTGTGCAGCCTTTAAAAGGGAATGAAAGAGACAGTGGTACACGCTACAGCATGAAAAAAGAATCTTGAAGATATTATGATGTGTGAAACTGTGATTGCTGGGGGCTGGGGGGGCATGGGGAAATGTCTAATGGTAGCCGAGTTTTGATGGGAAAGGTTCCAATGATTGACAGTGATGGTTGAATACCAAGATGAAACAGACAAAGACAAGTCACTGGATAGGGTTAAACTGGTAAACTTTATGCTGTGCCTAGTTTAGGACAATAAAAGAAATCCAATGTGCTCATTGGATCCACACCAAAATTTTCCTTGACCTATAATGTTCTGAAATATGTCTCATAAACGATCACTGCTCTACAGGGAAGAAAGATCTGCCGTGGCTGCCGTAGTGTGTTCTCACTGCAGAATGGACCACAGTGTCTGAGGAGCAAAATGGCTGCCTCCTTCTTGCTAAGGATTTGGACAGTTAAGCTACAACTTTCTTTTGAAGTGAAAATAATGTTTGGAGGAAGAAGGAGCTGGCAATATATAACCCAATAATGTCATTGTGTGTTTCTAACTAAACTCATTTTTATGGCTAGATATTCCCTCAGTTTTCTGTACTTACTAGTGAGAAAGACTTGAAATTATATTTTATTCTTGTTTCCCCTAAGCAGAACTTTCATAAACCATTCATAGTTTTATAATTGACCCTGATAGTAAAACTAAATGTTCATGGTTTTCCTCTCTATGTAGTAAATTATATAGACATATTGCCATCTTTATACAGAGCCATGGGTTAATAATGATTGACTAAGGACTGGAGAAATGTCTCAGTGGTTAAGAGCACTGGCTGCTCTTCCAGAGGAGCCTGGTTCAATTCCCAGTATCCTCATAGTGGCTCAAAACCATTTCTAACTCCAGTCCTAGGGGAACCAATGCCCTCTCCGGTCTCCTTGGCCACCGGGCATGCATGTGATATACAGACATACATGCAGACAAAACACCCATACAAATAAATAGATAGATAGATAAATAAGATTTAAAGATAATGATTGACTAGAAGTCTGGGACTGTACATTTGTCAGTAGAGTGCTTTCCCAGCATGCACAAGGCTTGAGGTTCAAGTGTGAACACTGCGTACAACCAGACATTGTGGTACCAACACATCTGTTATCTCAGTTCTCAGGAGGCAGAAGCAGAAGGATCAGAAGTTCCACGTTATTCCTAGCTTCATAGCAACTCCAAGGCCAGATGAGTTATGTGATACCCTGTTTCAAAACAGAGCATTTACAAACAAAAAAAAAAGCCTAATGATTGACTACAAGAAAATATTAAGTTAGACTTTTAGGTTATTCTGTCACAGATTTGTTTAATTAAAAATGCTCCATTCCCTGGAACTCTGCCTCTCAGTGTGGACCTAGTTTTCTCACTGCTTTCTCACTGTCTTAGTTGGGGTTTCTATTGCTGTGAAGAAACACCATGACCACAGCAACTCTTACAAAGGAAAACATTTAATTGGTGGCTGGCTTACAGTTTCAAAGGTCTAATCCATTATCATCACGGTAGGAAGCATGGTGGCGTGCAGACAGACATGGTACTGGGGAGGTATCTGAGAGTTCTACATCTGGATCGGCAGGCAACAGGAAAAGAAAGCTGCTCTAGGTCTGGCTTGAGCCTCTGAGACCTCAAAGCCCACCCCCAGTAACACACTTCCTTCAACAAGAGTACACCTCCCAGTGTTGCCATCCACTATAAGCCTATTGGGGCCATTTTCTTTCAAACAACTATAATCACCAACCCTATCAGCCCTCCTTTCTAACCTATCTCCATTCCTTTCTGTCACCCAAACCCAGAAACACTTTCTACCAAAGATTCCCAGTGACCACACAGGTTTTGGACTCAGACTGGGGTCTCACTCAGCCATCATCAGAGAAGTTTCTTCTTGTAGTAGATGGGAACTAATACAGAGACCCACAACTGGACAAGTTGCAGAGAGTGAGATACTTTGAAGCATTCAGTCCTAAATGGGATGTCTTTAGGAAACCCCTTCCTTCAGTGATCTACGCAGAAGAGGAGGCAAAAAGATTATAAGAGCCAGAGGTGAAAGATGACTTCAAGGAAACAGTGTCTTCCAGACACAACAGTGCAGAGGAAAAATTAGTAGAATCATTGTATTTAGTGCTGTGGAATAACCCTGTCATTCACACTGTAATGATTGTTGCCCTCATTGGTTTAACCAAGAGCTAACTGGCCAATAGCTAGGTAGGAAGAAATTAGGCAGGAGAGCCAGACTGAGAGAGAACACTGGAAAGAAGGGTGGAGTCACCAGCCAGATGCAGAGAAAGTAGGATGTGTAGAAGCTGAGGTAACAAGCCATGAGCCATGTAAATTAATAAATATGGGTCAATTTAAGTTGTAAGAGCTAGTTAGCAGCAAGCCTAAGCTGTCAGTCAAGCATTTATAATTAATAATAAATCTCCTTGCTGTTTATTGAGGGAGCTGGCAGTCCCAACAAAAGACCCTGCCTACAATCTAGGGTAAACATTAGAATAGTTTGTTGATAGTTGTTTTTCATAGTGTCTAAGGTAAATATCCAAATGAACAGTTGTTTTCCAGAAGTACTTAGACCTTGAAGAAATCATTGTGGAAAACAGTGATTGTTTTGTTATCTATAGAGTTTTTCTAAAGGAGCTTTACAGCCTTTGCATGACTTTGGTCACAGGCCTCTCCTGGCACACTCTTGGATTATTGGGTACTGCAAACAGTACACAATAAGGAATAAAGTGGCATTGGTGTGATGCTTTCCTTCAGAGAACTTGTAGATTAGATCAGGGCTTTGGTATGAGGAACTTGTTATACCCAAACAACAACTTTTGTGTAACAATCAATAAATACGCCTTTGCATGGCTGTTTGGGGTTCAGTTTATAGAAACTGTTCCTCTCTGCTGCCAGAGAGCCTAAAATCCATCTTGGAGTGACACCCTTTCTTTGACCTACCCATGCAACACAGAACACCGGACACAACAGGACTGATGCACATGTGAATTCACAGAGATTGTAGCAGCAAGCACAGGGCCTGCACAGGTTCAACTTAGACAGTCCTAGCACTGAGAGAAGGGGACATGGCCTTACTCCTAGACAAGCTATCTCCAATTGATATCCACTTGCAAAAGAAAAATTAGTTTTCTCCAACGGAGTCTTACTGGGTATATAAACCATACCTCAGGGTAGGCCCAGTCCCAGTCCAATGCAAAACAAATGCAATAGTATCTTTGTAGACTTTTTCTCTCATTTTTCTTTGCTTGGGTATTTTTTTTTTCTTAATGATTGACTTAGTTAGGGTTTTCATTGCTATGAGGAGACACCATGACCACAGCAACTCCTATAAAGAAAACATTGAATTGGGGTGGTTTGTAGGTTTGGTTTGGTCATCATGGTGGAGAGCATGGTGGCATGCAGGCAGATGTGGTGCTGGCTACATCTTGGCTTGCAGGGAAAAGGAAGTTGACTGAGACACTGAGTGGTATCTTGAGCATAGGAAACCTCAAAGCCTGCCCCCACAGTGATACATTTCCCCCAACCAGACCATACCTATTCCAACAAAACCACACCTCCTAATGCCACTCCCTATGAGATTATGGGGGCCAATTACATTCAAACTACCACAATGATCTTTTGCTTATAACATTTTGGTTTCCATTTTTGCATTTTTGTGGGGCAGGGGGTTGTGTGTGGTTCTTGATATTTTTTTCTTGGTTTTTTTTTTCTTGGTTTTTTTAAAGACAGAGAGAAAGAAAGGATGTGGAGTTGGTGGGGGGAGTTAGGGAGGATCTAGGAGGAGTTTGAGGAGGGGAAATTATGATCAAAATATACTAAATGAAAAAAGAAGAAACATTTTTAAAAAGTATGATTCCTTCTTTTTATATATGCATATATATGTTTAGTTTTTCTGGTTGAAAATCAAGTGCATAAATTATAGAAAATTCAAGAAACTCATGGAGGCCCAAAATATCCTGTGGGGGCACATTGCAATGCCTTTCAGCAGTCTAGTCCAGCAGTGTGGTAGACCAGATATCTGCCTCCACAGTGCCGTGCTCAATTAGAGCTGTCTGTTGTGATGGTTCCTGCAGGTAAGGCCCCAGGCTCCTTGGAGCTGCTCCATCCACCAACTTCCTTGTGATCAGCCAATGGCCCTGCTTCACAGCCTCCAGAAGGACTCACTTTCAGGGGAGGAATTCAGTGGTCTCTTTTAGGGAGGGCCCTTTAAAAATCACATCTTGAAACGTTGATTTGAATACAAACTGTTCATTTGGGAGGCAATCCCAAGAAAAGGTGACAGGCAACTGAGAAAGCAGAAGAGACTAGAGAAGCTAAGGAAGGGGGTTGGGGATTACCAAGCAAGCTTTCTTTAAGGACAGCTGCTGTTTAATCTCTGGGGAAATCTCAGGCGGTGAAGAGTGAGTTGCTCCACTTGAAGATGGGATGTTGGGGTATTTATCGACAATTCCACTCCTTGACCGAGGCTTTCTCCAAAATGAGTGCATGAAGATGCCAGCCACGAAAGGCTGAGGGAGGAACTCCATGTTGAGTCAGGAGAGCACAGAAAGCTGTACAATGGTGTTCTGAGCCCTGGCCTGTTTCCACTGAAGTCTCAAAAGGAGTTGCTGGAAGGCCAGTTCTTGTGTAGTGGCATGGGCAGTCCAGTGGGGCCAATGCCAGAGTCCTTCAAAGAAAGAAAAGGAGGTTGTGGGTACCCACAGCTTTCTTTCACAATAAAGCTTACTCGGGAAAGAAAGAGCTGGAGCAAAGAGATAGCTGATTAGAACAGTGTTAAACTGGGCTTCTTGAAAGTTTTCTCAATCTATAAGACCTAAGATAGTTTCCCCTCTCCCCCACCTCATGTGTGTGTGTGTGTGTGTGTGTGTGTGTGTGTGTGTGTGTGTGTGTGTGTGGTGTGGTGTGGTGTTTTTATTTTATGAGACAGGGCTTTTGTTTTGCAGCCTGGCCTAAACTCAAGATCCTTCTGCCTCAGCTTTCTCGGTGCTGGGATTATAAGTATGCACCACCACACTTGGCTCGCTATGACAGACAGACAGACAGACAGACAGACAGACACACACACACACACACACACAGTGTCTTCAGGCATCCAGTCATATCCAGATATTGTTCTCGCCATCAGCCCCTCTGTTTGCAGCTGTAGTTAGGAGGCATTCCTTTAGAGATCAGCTCTGAGCAGAAACTGTGAGTGCTGCAGGAGAGGAGGCAGAGCATTTCTGAGCATGAACATCTATGCTAACAAGGAGACACCTGATCCTGCTTCGTGCTCCAGGAGTCCCAGCATTAGAGATATTCAAATTAGAATCAGCATCCCTAAGGCAGAAGGCTCCTGTCATAGAAAAGACATCGAGGTTCAAATAGAACAATACGAAAACAACAAAATATTGGGGATGACTGATCATCACATTACTATGAATACAGGGTCAGAGTCTCATTACACCTACCTATTGGGTCACTGTCACTACTCCTGGGGACCATCCTGAAATCTTCAAAAAACTCTGACCAGAGACTCATGGAAAGGAAATCTTGAGTGGCTACTCAAGTGAATGCCACCCAAGACAGAGTGAGGATGGGATGATCCTTTGGGTCTGAGACGTTGCTGGCATTGGTAACAACTGCTGGGATAGGTAGAACAGATGACAAAATCACTTATTTGGCCACCTCTGGTTCTGCTTCTCCATGGAGGAATGCAGACCCTAATATGACTCCTGCGAGTCTACACAAAACCCAAGCCATAGATAGTACCAAGATTCTGCTATTTAACAAGGAAGTTGAAGGACATGGTTTCTACGATTAAGATAACTTCTCTTGGAAGTACTCAGGGATTAAAGGAACTCTACAAACACACCCAAAAAACCATGCCCATGTATTTATACAGCTAAACACTGGCTTTAATGGAGCACCTATCTTGCAACTTACATTTGAAATCTTGATTACTTTGCCTATGGTTTTAAATCATTGTGGTCAATATGATGAATATTTCATGAATGACTCGAGACACACAGTGAATGGAGAGAGGTGCTTTAATTTCACAGGGCTGTTGTGAAAACAAGTGAGATAATGTCATATAAAAACAAGTTCCAGGCTCTATAGTATATGATTATGAAGCATCATATTCACTTGCTTGCTTCTTGAATGTCTCCTCATGCATTTTTTGTAGTGACTCTGCATTATTCTAATTGAATTGAGACCTGTTTAATCATCTCCAAATTGTTCTTCATTCTTGTTTTCTGCTATCTAAATAAAACTATTTATAAACATTTCTGCATGACTAGCATTTTTTTTTCTTTTTGAAATGCTTCCTCTGGATGAATTCCTGGAAGTGCAATAAATGGGTCTAAATAGAGTTGAGACATTCTTGCTTAAATGATAGATGCCTTCTTAGCTTACCCAAACAACTAGTTAATTATAATATGACATGATTCAGATGAATTAAGAAACTAATTCTAATTGTGGTAGTGATACCAAGTCAGCACATATAAAACCAGTTGAGGTAATTTTCAAGACAGGAGGTACATACAACAGAAAAGCCTGGTTAAGGTTTGACTTACCAGTTCAACTTTGCCACTAATAGGCTGCAGGAGCGGACCTAACTCAATTTACTTAACTCACTTTTGGCCTTAGTTTCATCCCCTACAGAGTGGAGTCCAAAGTCTTTTCCAGATCACATACTGGCTCCATAGGGAACAAAGGCCCTTCTCCTCCAGGCAAGCTACCTGAGGATAAATGAGAGAATTCAGATTGAGAGTATTCACCTCTGAGTAACCCTCTCAGGGCAAAGAGCTTCCAAGTTCGGTCATTATGTTATGCTATCACAACGCCTCAGCATGGGTGGGGAGGGCGAGTGGTTGCTGGCAGTTGAGGGGAAGAGAGATGCCCGCTCTCCACACATCAACAGTTTTAGAAACAGGCTGTGAATCCCACCGAGCTCTCTTTAGCATGGGAGAGCAGGAATCAGGCCACCCTGACCTCGTGTTCCAGGGAGGCTGCCGGGAAGCCTGAGGAACCTCCTCTGGATGCTAAGGCAGCACTCTTGGCAGCTCTGAGAGGAAGCAGAGAGGGCAGGGCAGTGAGTTAGTACTGAGAAAGAGATGAGGATACAGCAGGACAGTGAGTTGAATTAACCCCTGAGTGTCAAGCTCGGGACTTTCAGAAATGACCATGTAATTATTTCAGAAAGAGCAAGCAAACCAAACAACAAGTGATCAATAACCTCCCACCATACCCACATACTAACCTTATTCAAATTTCATTCACTTTAGAAACAATAACACTTAAGAAAAAATAAAGGGCCAGATGGTAGCTCAGTGGTCTTGCCTAGCACATAAAAAGTCTGGCATTCCACTTCCAGCACCTCAAAAAAATTAACTATATGAATAAATCATCATGTTTATACTTTGCAAGGAATTATAAACTATTCCTTAGATTCAGTTCTGGAGTTTCTTGTTTTCATATTTCTTCTCTATTTCTCTGGCAGGGATGCTGAATCTAAGACCCCAGACTAGAGGTCATCTACAAAGACAAGAACGTGAATGATGAAGGCTAAGTGTCACCAAACTCAGCGTCTCTGGATTTTCCTGACCGTCCATGGCCTCCCTTTCCTGCAGGCCTCAGAGCCCCAGTTCTGGACCGATGCCTGGCTGGCTATACGGCCTCTGATCACCCTGTCTATTCACCTCTGCTCTGTGATCACCTCCTTTGAACCCTAATGCCTCCTCAGATTCACCCTCATCTTTCTTGCACTTTGCACCATGGCAAACCACTTGCTGTGAGCTGTTGTGTACTTTTCCCTGGCTCTGGACCCAGAGGATTCTTGTTCCCGCTTCATAGTCTAGTCAATGCTTGCCTCTGCCATCTTTTAAGTCTTAGCTAAAACATCTCCTCCAGAGCCTCTTTAGCACTCAGACAGTTCTAAACTTATAAGAGCTGTATGCTTCAGAGCCAAATACTTTATACTGGTTTGTATATTTCAAGCATTCAGCCAGAACTTAGTAAATAACTGTTTTGATACATACTGAATAAACAGGTGCTAATGTGTGCATCACCATTTCCTCTTTAGTACAAGGTGAGTGGGAAGGTAGATGATAAAAGAATGTATAAAGCACTTGTGGGAACTTATATTCAGCCATGTTTGTACTTAAAGTTGCTTGATGGAAATTCATCCAGAGCAGCGGTTCTCAACCTTCCTAATGCTGAGCCCCTTTAATACAGTTCCTCATGTTGTGGTGACCCCAACCATACCATTATTTTCATTGTTACTTCATAACTGTAATTTTGCTACTGTTATGAATCATAATGTAAATATCTGTGCTTTCTGAAGGTCTTTTGGGGGTCACGACCCCAAGTTGAGAACCACTGACTTGGAAACCAGGCAAAAGGAGGTCAAATGGTCTAAGATCCCTTTCCTTTCCAAGGATCTAAATGAAACTAAAAGAAAAGTCCTTCAATACCCCACTCCTAACACGGCCCATGACACTTTTTCTTATACTTTCTTTCTTCTTACATTGGTTTTAAATTGAATTGATTTCTTTTGTATGGGGGAGGGGGTGGTGCTCACATGTGTAGAAGTCAGAGGACAGCTTGTAAGAGGCATTTCTCTCCCTCCACCACATGGGACCTGGCAATTGAACTCAGGTGACCAGGCTTGGAGACAAGAGCCCTTACCCACTGACCATCTCACTGGCCCACTTTCTAACAACCGGGAACTCATTTAAGTTAACAAATTGCTCTTAAACAAATCCTGTTACTTCTTAGGAAGTCTAAGCTTCATTTATCCCTTAGTATTCAATTGTTACTCTAAGTTATTCTAAGTGTGAATCCCTCTGCAGAATGACTTGCTTGGGACAGTGAGCACTGAAGAATCATGCTTTGAATGAAGGACTCCTTCCAGGCATCATTGACACAGTTTAAATGCTAATCTGTGCTCCTGGGCAGTGGTCCACTGTTGGCCCTAGTTCTGAGCCCATAGGAACATAGTCTCCATAGTGAGGAGATCCTGGACAACCTTCCCAGACAAAGCTAGTTTCAAATGCTGACTCTGTTATCAATAGGCTCTATTCTATCTTTCAGGAAGTCCCTCAATTCTGCTAAGCTTCTGGTTTTTCAACTATAAAAGAGTAAACATAATAGTAAATCCTCAAGATGTGAGAGCTAAAGTCTAGTGTGTCTTTGGGCTACTCTGGGACTCCAGAGACTTGCTGTGGATAAATGTGGATTGGCTGGCTACTGCTCTGACCTGAGTAGGATGAGGGATGGTTTGGTCACAGCACAGGGGACTTGGGGACTATATGGCCAGATGTGGAATCCTGATCTACTGAGGTATAGAGCATCACAGCTGCCCCAAGACAATCATGAACCTATAGCCTGCCAAAATGAGCCCTGGTTAATTAGATTCTGGAGTCTACTCCCTCTTCTAATAGAGGATCTTTTCTATTCCCGGTGGGCTGATCTGGGGAAAGTTGGTATGCTCTATAGAGCTGCAGAGTACACAAAAACTTTGAACCTTGGACAAGAAGTACAATGTCAGGAGCAGTGGTACACATCTGTAAATGATCTATCTACCCACATCACCTTTGGAATTAAAGCTCACGGAAAATTTTGCTCTCGGAGAATTTAGAGTACCCACCCCTGCGTGGGCCCAACCTCAACCCTGTTAGATCAGGGTTTTGGAGATGGTGATGGACAATGTTTGTGAAGTCAAGCTTCTGGGCCATCCAAAGTGGTCTCCTGGACAACAGCATCAGAATCACTTGGCCATTTACAAGAAACGCAGAATCCTGGACTGTACCCAGACCTACTGAATCTACATCTTTAGAAGATCATAACAAAATACATACAATGTGGAGTTTATCATAATAGCATTTTTTTAGTATACATATAAGTAGATTCAAATGAATTCATATAATTGTATAACCCATTTCCAGGACTCTTTTTACCATCCAGAAATGGAAACTTGATACCTATTAGGCAACTCCCCACCCCCCATCTCCAGCCTCTGGCATACACCCAGAAACTGCATTTTTTTAAACAAGATTCCCAGCTGCTCCCTACACCTAGTAAATGTTTGGGAAGGAGTAACCAAAGTATAAAACTCAAAGATAATAAAACTGGAGCTTTGAATGAGTTTGTGGAGGCAGCCAGGCCACTCCACAGGGCAAAGTCAGGGACAAAATTATGGAAGCCAGTTGGTGGAACCATGGCAAATCCCTCTGGCTAATTCTGGTACATGGCCAAGTTTGACAGTGTGGCTTTGATGATCTATCTCCATAACCACTGAAATCACCTAGAGACTTTAAAACTATATCCATGTCTGAGGCCATCAAAAACCATCTAATTTCTAGAGGCAGGACCCAAGCACATAACTTTTTATAGATTTTCTAGGGATTCTGGAAACTCAATATACTATCTTTCTATCTATCTTTCTATCTATCTATCTATCTATCTATCTATCTATCTATCTATCTATCATTCTATCTATCTATAGCCACCTATATATATATAGAGAGAGATTTATATGTCTATTTATCTTTGGGGGATGTTTGCATGTATCTATGTGTGTATGTATAAATATTATACCTCTAGAAAAATAATCCAATTTTTTCCTCTTGTGTTTCTTTATCCCACCTCCTTCCAGTCTGTGATGCCAGCCAAAGCCACCAGGGCAAGGAAATTGAATTAAATTATGGGAGCCAAATGCTCTGCTTATTTCCACATCTTCGATTTGCACACCAAATCTGACCATTCCACCATCGTCTAACCTGCCTGGGCGTTTCACTGTACAATTCCTAGCTCTGTGGTCACCGGCGATTTCAAACTTGCCGACATAACCGCACTTCAGCATCACCTGGAGACACGGAGCAAGGCTGACCTTGGAGCACGGATTAATAGAGACTTGGCTCTCGGCTGTCTTCTCCGCATCCTCACGGCTGCTGACTGCATCGGTCAGAACACCGACGTGCACGCTGTGACGGCACGTACAGACAGTGGGAAGAACAGCCAGGTTTTATTAAATACTACCGTGGGGAGAAGAAAGAGGCTGGTAGGGTGCAGAGGATTCTGCGGTGTGTGGGGCCTCAGAGGGAAAGGGTGGCTCCAGGCTGCTTGGAGCTGACGCATGCTACAGTCCTTCTGACCTGAGTGATCGTTCTGGGTAATTCAAGCAAGTGAAGGAACTTGTAAACAAAGTTGTATTTGTGGAAAATAGCTCTTATTAGATGTGATCAAGCACATTAGATGTAATCCATTGACTGCCTCTCTCTCTCTCTCTCTCTCTCTCTCTCTGTGTGTGTGTGTATGTGTGTGTGTGTGTGTGTGTGTATGTGTGTGTGTGTGTGTGTGTGTGTGCACCCCCAGCTGTCTTTCTTTCCTACCACTGCACTGTGTTTATTTTCTTAGTATCACTTACCACAATTAGCAAGCAGTTCGTATACTCATCATCTGTCTGCTCTTGCTAAAATAACAGCTGTCCGTTTCTGTGTAAGATCTGGGTTCATTTGTCTTTATCTCTTCCTTTCACAGAGTCCCATGATACATACTTGAAAGAATGAAGTACAAGACTCGGTGAACTAATGCTGTGATCACGTGTTGAGCCATCCAATGACCTGGCAACCCCAAACTGACTGTGCTAGCTTCTTGTTGCTATAACAAAATAGACAAGATAATGAACTGATAAAGAAAAGTGTTATTCGGGCCCATGGATTTGGAGGTTTCAGTTCACAATCGATTGGCCTGTTGCTTTGGGTCTGCAGCAAGGTAGTCTATCATGATGAGCAAAATCCTCATCTAACAGCCAGAAAGCAAAAAGGAGAGGAAGGTTCTAGAGTCCCACAGTCCCCTTCAAGTGCTTGCTTCCAAAGCGGACCTTCCACAAGGCCCTGCCTCTCAAAGTTGCCACCACTTCCCAATAGTGCCACCATGCCAACCCTTGCATGCATGGGTCTTTCGGGGCCATTCAATATCCAAACCACAGCACCAACAGAGATTAGTACAGAAATAGCAGACCGATATTCTTGTGAGACAGCTAGCCCTTTAGAATGGAGAGGACTACCATGGTAGAAGGAAACTGTGTGTGTGTGGGGGGGAGGCTGCTTAAGGACTCTGAGCTCTGCTTGCCCTATGGGACATGCTGATACAGAGTAACCTGGAACACACGGATACTTTTACGTCTACAATTTGCATACCTTCACTCATCATTTTTGTTAAATCTTCTGCCCTTAGTTTCATTTTAGCTATTTTCCCCCATATCATCAGAAGTATATTCAGTCCCTTTTTAACACTATAATAATTGATTTTTTAAAAAACCACATACCGTGTAATAGAGCTCACGCTAACATTCCATTGAGAGTTCTTGTAAGTAATAAAAGCTGAAAGATGTGTTTAACTTCTTTCCCAGCACAAATAGAAATAGCTCTTTAGACAGGAACCTTGCTGTGTGTTTTGTTCTGCTTTCCAGCATTCAGTTCTGCAGCCAGCCAGACACATGGGTCTGGCACGAATTTTCCAGATTTCAAAAAAGTGACATCATTCAGATAGGAAGCAGTGGTTGCTCTCTGAATATTTCTTATAGAGATACATCTTTATGAAAGTATCTCTTGACCCCCTTCAAATACTGAACATTTGACCTCATAGCAAAATTAACAATAGCCCTTAAGATCAATTAAGACTATGTACTTAACCTGCTACCCTACTGTGTTCTCAGCCTGGTTAAATTTAATCTGCCTTTAAGAGAATAATGTAGCCAACCTTCTTATGTTTTGAATTTCCCATATAATTAGATTACAGTCTAAGCCAATACATAGCTTTAATCTTAAATTATGTACTCTTCCACATTCCTGACCCAAAATAATATATGTATGCATATGTGCATTGTGGTAAAAATCTGCTGAAAGTAGCCAACATGTTGGAAACAAACCTTATACAATAAATATTCACCATAAATATTAGAAGCAATCTACAGCTTGATGATCTCTATTTGCAGTACTGAGTACATCCAGGTCAGTTCAATGACTTCTCTCCCTGTAAAACTCCATTAAAGATTTCTGTAAAGAGGCTCTTGTCCCTTTCCCATGCAGTGTGCTCTGTGCTGTTTCAATAAATACAGAGCAAAGCCCTTTGTTAGTTACAGGTACAGGTTCAGAAGACACACAGACAGACCAGATAGGCAACCTGGACAGCCAGATATCAGGTAGACATATACAACAGACAGATTGCAGACAGGCCAGTAGCTACAAACTACAGTCAGAAGATAGGGAGAGAAGGGAAGAATTCAAATTTGGGCTTGCTCTAGAAAATGCTTCATTTTCATTCCTTAATGTGACCATGTACTCAGTTTGGTGCCTCTGGGGTTATCTTTAATGCATTTTATTATCTTTAATGTGACTTTTCTACCCCCCTAAGCAAACTCTCTCCACTTGCCTTTGCAACACTGGGGGATTGAACATAGGGCAGACCCAGTATCTTAGTTTGGGGTTTTATTGCTGTGAAGAGACACCATTACCACGGCAACTCTTATAAGGAAAACATTTAATTGAGGGGGCTTGCTTACAGTTTTAGGAGTTCAGTCCATTATCATCAGGATGGAAAGCATGTCAGCATGAGGACAGACATGCCCCTGGAGCTGAGAATGCTACACTTTGCAGGCAACAGGAAGTCAACTGACATGCTGGGCAGTATCTTGAGCTTAAGAAACCTCCAAGCCCACCCCTACAGTGACACACTTCTTCCAACAAGGCCACACCCACTCCAACAAGCCACACCTCCTAATAGTGTTACTCCTTGAGATTATGGGGGCCAATTACATTCAAACTATCATACCCAGGATTTTCCTGTCTTCATTTCTCAAGCACTAGGATTACAGCTACAAACAGCCATGCCTAGGCTTTTATGTGGGTGCTAAGGAACAGAACTCAGGTCCTCAGACTTATGTGATCAACACTGATTGACTGAGCTATCTTCTCTGACTCCTTAAATACCTTTCAGAACATTTTGTTCTGCTAGAGAATTTTATTTATTGAGATTTTTTCATGCAATACACTTTTTTCATGTTTTCCCCTTCCTCCAGCTCTTCCCAGATCCTCATCATCTTCTTATCCAATAAACTTTATGCTCTTTCTCGCTCTCTTTCAAAAAAAAGACAAAAAAACAAAAAAGCAAGAAATGATCAAAAGAAAAAAAACAACAAAAATGAAATTCAAATAGGCAAAAGTCCAATAAGAGAACAACAAAAAAAAGTCAAACAAAGTAAAATAAAAGAGAAAAAGTCAGCAAAAATACCAGAGTTCATTTTGTGTTGACCAACTACTCTTGGTCATGGGGTTTGCCCTAGACTGTGGCTGATATAACTAACCAGTGGTCTATTGGAGAGCCCCCTCTTGGTGCTGGGAACCCATCTGGCTTGAACCTGTGCAGGTCTTGTGGATGTTACCACAGTCTCTGTGAACTTACACGTACATGAGCCCTCTTTTTTCTGGAAGACCATTTCCCTGGAATCATCCATCACCTCTGGCTCATAGAGTCTTTCTACCTTCTCCTCCACATAGACCCCTGAGCCTTGAGGGGAGGGGTTTGATGAGGACTGAGTGCTTCCAAGTGTCTTACTCTCTGGACATTGTCCAGTTGAAGCTTTACTCCTATTGACTGGCATTACTAGTACTGGAAGACATGCATGCTACCAGGGGAGAAAGGGAATCATCAATATCTCTCAACTACAAATGCTGTGACCTACAGCAGCAACCTGCCTTCAAGATACACTAGTGCAATTGTGGCACAAATATTATGGGAGTAACCAAACCACGTTTTGATTGGATTTAAAGTCCACTCCATGAGATCGAACCCATACCTGAAGCTGCTAAAGTGGCCAAGAACCTGAGACTAGACAGGCCTAGAAGAAAAACCTAATACTATTTTTCTGCTAAAGAAACATAACAATAAAATGACTCCTAATGGGATACTGCTATACCCATAGATCAGTACCTTTCTCTTTTGTATGTGGAATGCAATCCCTAGGCTTTTTCGAGACAGGGTTTCTCTATGTAGCTTTGCGCCTTTCCTGGAGCTCACTTGGTAGCCCAGGCTGGCCTCGAACTCACAGAGATCCACCTGCCTCTGCCTCCCGAGTGCTGGGATTAAAGGCGTGCGCCACCAACGCCCGGCCAGTACCTTTCTCAACTCACATCAGAGAAACTTCTTCTTGCAGTAGATAAGAACTAGCACAGTGACTCACAACTAGACAATGCTAGACAGTTTTTATTATTATCATTACTATTAATAAATAATGTCTCTGGATGTGAGTGGTGCTTCACATTTGCAATTCTAGCATTACGGAGGCCAGTGAGAGGATCACAAGTTTAAGGCCAGCCTGGGTTACACAGTAAGACCCTAAAGACCCAATCTGAGCCAGGTGGTGGTGCACGCCTCTAATCCCAGCACTTGGGGGCGTGGGGGTTGGGGGGGCAGGGGCAGAGGCACGTGGATCTCTGTGAGTTCAAGGCCAGCCTAGTCTACAGAGCTACTTCCGGGACAGCCAGAACTATTTCACAGAGAAACCCTGTCTCGAAAAACCAAAACACAAAAAAGACCCTATCAGAAAGGAGGAGAAAGTACAGGAGAAGGAGAAGGAGATGAACGAGGAGGAGGAGGAGGAGGAGGAGGAGGAGGAGGAGGAGGAGGAGAAAGACCAACTCTGCCCTGAAAAGGAGTATATGTAAATCTTGGTCTCTGCCCTTTTATTGGAAAATGAACAGGGAGAGGGGTACGGAGACGGCAGAGGGACTGCATTAGCTGCTTTTCTCAGTGCCGTGACCATACCTGACAAGAATCAACTGAAGAGAGAAAAGATGCATCTTGGCTGATGGTTTGAGCATTCAGTCCATCTTGACAAGGATGGCATGGTGACAGCAGCCCAAGGCTGCTTGCTCGCATCTAGTCAGACCAGGAATCAGAGAAAGGAAAATACCGGCTTTCAGCTGTTCCCTTTTTATTCAAGTCAGAGACCTATGGACTGCAGAATGGTGCTGTCTGCATTCAGAGCCAGTCTCCCATCAGCTAATCCTGTCTGGATATGTCCTCCCAGACCTATCCAAAGGGGTGTCTCATTGATAAAGTCTTCTGTTTTTGTTTTTGAAGACAGGGCTTTTCTGTGTAACAGCCCAGGCTGTCCTGGAACTTGCTTTGTAGACCAAGGTCTTTCCGAATCAAATCAAGTTTATAATGAAGCTTGACCAACATGGAAACCAATGGACTATGAAAAATACCACTTGGGGATAAGGTATAGAAAACACAAAATTGACAAGGATGCTTGATGTGGGAAGAGATTAACACACAGGGCTTCTGTGAGTGTGATAGAAAAATATGTTCATCACATGTATGAATACCAGTAAATTATTCAGGTCATGCATATAAGTAGGGAATGTTTCAGGTTTTATACCAAACAGTGTTTGGGAGTCTCGTTTTGTGAAAAGTTACGTTCAGAGTCTTGGCACAGACCTGTGCGAGTTAGAATCTCCTGAGCTCTAAACCTTGTTAACTCCTTTGTGCATCTGTGTGTCTATTTTTATGGTTATTGGTGGTTGATAAATAATTAAAACAGGGGGCTGGAGAGATGGCTCAGTTGGCAAAGTGCTTGCCACACAAGCACAAAGACTTGAATTTGATCACCAACACTCGTGTAAAAAAGTTGGGCGGGGCAGTCCACGTGCCTGTAACCCCAGACTTGGGGAGGCAGAGACAGATCTTGACTTGCTAGCTAGCCAGTCTAGCTGAGTTCTCAAGATCTAAAGCCAATGAGAAACCTTGTCTCAAAAAATAAGGTGAAGAAAAACACATTGTATAACTCTAAAGAACTAATTAAAAAATAATAGGGTGGCAAGTCATTGAAGAAGACCCTTGATATCAACCATTGGCCTTCACACGCATTTACACATGTCATACACATACACACCACACAGAGATAGTCAAAAGAGGGGTATTATTATGCTATACTATGTATATGCACACTGTTCTGTGAACTCTTTCTCCAGTGTGTGTGTGTGTGTGTGTGTGTGTGTAGCAGGATTTTCATCTTTTCTGTATCGTGCCAATTTTAGTATATGTGCTGCCAAAGCAAGCATAGATTCTCATCTTTTAAAGCAAGTCAATACTTGTTCCCATATTCATTATATATTATTTATTAAATGATCCTTCAATGATTTCCACAGTTGATATTCTGGTTGGGTGGGGCGTGCTTTGCACACCAACCAGCACATGATAAGCCTAAATACACAAATGTCTATTGAATTGGTGCATTGTCAAATGAGCTTTATGTTTCCAGATTTCACAGGGTTAAGATGGCCTGGGGGGTAGGAGGAGAGAACACAACACACTGTTCTATTCCCACTCCTGGATGCCTGTCCTCTTCTGTTTATCCTCCCCCTCATCCCCACCCCCCACCCCCTGCCTGCTTTCTCCAGGCTCTCATCACCCAGCCTGGCTGTTAGCTAAGGGTGGAAAACATCACTGAACAGGTTTGGCCAGAACACAAGATGGTGGGTTGGGAAAATGCTCTGGATTTCACAATTTCAATTTCACATGGCAGGTTTCTCGAACATTCTTTCCCCAGGCTAATGAGAGTACAGTCCCAAACATAAAGTGTGATTGACAATGGCAGTCTGAGGATCTGGAGTACATTTAGTTGGTGTAATCTTGAGAAACAAAGAATATTAAATGAATAAACAGTTCACAAAAATCAAGGAATCTATGCACACATACGTGTATATTTTGTGGGTGTAGTACTGAGCATTGAACCCAGGGTCTCATGCATACTGAACAAGCAATCTACCACTTAAGCTACACATCTACCTATAATATTTTTGTTTGAAAGATTGGATAAATGTCTTTAGCTGGATCAAAAGGCATAATTAGTTTGCTTGTTAGAGACATTAGCTAGCAAAAAATCAGAAGTCTGTATTAGTAGGAGAGACAATAAATTCAAAGCTATAATTTCAGAATATTGACTATATATTTAGGCTCCTCCTCCCCTTCTTCCATTTTCTTCTCCTTCATGTGCTGGAGATTGGATTCAGGGCCTTACACATGCCAAACCAGGCTCTACCACCAAGCTCCCTCCCAAGTTCTAGTGTTTTGGATAAGGAAATCTGTATACCTACTTTCTTTAATAAGTATCTTCATCATGCACAGACAGTAGTTGACTACGGAGCCTACTGAGCTTTCCTCTAGAGTCTCCTTGCTCTAGAGGGATCTAAGTGGACTGACAAAGGCCAGAGGTGGTGATGTCTGTTGTTCTTTTGTATTTGCCTTGCTTTCCAGGAGCGGGGCTCTGTTTTGATTCAAAGTGCTCAACTGGCTGTTTGTGGGGCTCAGGATACACCCAAAATATTTGAAGCTGAAGAAATCTGGAAAACAGCAGAAGCAGGAATGCCAGTCTAACTTACACTTGCCCTTCTCCTGCATCAGACTGTATAACTCACTTCCAAGGTACCCTCCGCAGAGGAAATGACCATCTTTAGCTCTGAACACTCAAGAAGAATCTGAACCAGCAAGCCTTGCTAAGTCCCCTCCCCCTAGTGGATTGCCTTCAGATCCTGCCTTCTTTGTCTAATCACACGCCCCCATGGCTAGCTACTTTTTGATCAAACTTTCTACTTTTTAAAAAAATGCATAAGTTCATCCATTTCTTTGAGTCTTCATTTCCTTATGAAGTCTCTCATGTCATATAAAGTTGTTTAAATTTGCAAACTTTCCTCTGGTTAATCCATCTTTTGTTACAGACACTTCCAGTATGAACCTATCATAGGATGGAATGCTATTTCTTTTCTCTACGCTTCTGTATTGGTTACTTTTACCACCACTGTGAGCAAATACCCGACGTGGACATCTTAAGAGAGGAGAGACTTATTTTGACCCACAGCTCCAAAGGATTCTGTCGACGATCACTTGTCTCCATGTGTTTAGATACAATACCATGGCTGTGGGTAGGTGTGACAGAAAAGAGTTATTCACTCACATAGTCAAGAGGATGACAGGAATAATAAATGCCAAGGATCTGTCTCCAGAGACCAACTTCTACTACTCATATCTTATCATGAAGTTTCTAAAATTCCTAAAATGGTGCCGCCAGTTGAGGACCAACCTTATATTACTTGAGCTCTGAGAGTGGGAAGGACACGACATACAAACCCTAACAATAGCTAATGTCAGCTTTCAGCAACACTGTTATAAATGAGGTTTTTCTGGGACTAAGACCCTATGAAAACATTGTTAGCTGGCCACCTGTCTTAGTGACTGTTCTATCGCTGTGAAGAGACACCATGACCAAGGTTACTTATCAAAGAAAGCATGTGGTTGGGAGCTGGCTTGCAGTTCCAGAGGGTTGGACCAGATCATCATGGCAGGAAGCCTGGCAGGGGCCAGGCAGGCATGGAGCTGGAGCAGTTGCTGAGAGCTCACACATCTGATCTGCAAGATGGAGGCAGAGGGAGCAAGACTGAACCTGATGTGGGCTTTTGAAACCTCAACCTGCCTGCCCCCCATGATACAGCTTCTCCAAGAAGGCCACGCCTCCTAGTCCTTCCTAAACAGTCTACCCACGGGGAACCAGATATTCAAACACGTGAGTCTATGAGAATCATTCTCATTCAAACCACCACACCGTCTATGACCTATTTTCATTGCCTAGAAAACTCAATCTTTCTTGTGCTGCTGAGGCATTGCAAAGACAGTTGACTCCACCACCAGTTCCAGAAGCACACTATGATGGCTATTAGCCCGCTGCAATTTCTTGGCCAGTCTCCCAACTCAGAGAACCGCACAGTTAGAGTCCCGAGCAACCCAATGTTCTTGGCATCTTACTGGGGGTGCAGGGATTGAGATGCTCTGTTTCTTTCACTGAATATAAGCTAGAGGATGCTTGCCTTTCACTGCCCCCAAAGGTAAACACTAGTTAAATATTTAACCATGTTTCTACTTTCCTTCTGGACACACAGCTCAACCTCATTTCCCAGCATCCTTTGGAATTAATAGGAATGTGTCTGTGATAGTTGATTTCAGTTGTCAACTTGGTTGGATTAATAAACACCTATGACATTAACAAGGCATTCCTTTAGATATATCTTCTCTGGTGCTTCCAGAGAGCTTTAACGGAGGAGAGAATACTCATCTCATGGGGTGGCATCATCAATGGAATAAAAGGAAAAATGAAACGGCCTGACGAACATCAGCATTCATCTCTCTCTGTTTCCTGACTATAGACGTGATATGACTGCCTGCCTCATGCTCTGACAATCGCGCTTTCCATGTCATAATGGACCGAATGCTCAAATTGTGGCGCTCCTCATTCAACCAAACTCCTCTACCCCCCATCCCAAACAAACAAACAAACCTTTCATTCCTTAAATTGTTTCTGTTGAGTATTTTATCTCAGCAATGAGAAAAGTACCAAAAATTTGTACCAAAGACAGGCAGTTAATGTGATAAATGTGACCATGGGGTATTCTTGGACCTTTGGAAGTGGTTTGCAAGAAGAATGGGGAAGAGTCGGAAACTATAGGCTTGAACTGGAATACTGTGAGAAGAACTGAGTGGATCACTGTGGCGGGAGTTTGGAAGACCATAATACTGAAAAGAAATGCTCAGGAAACTCCAAAGAGGATCAAGGACTTAACTGGGATCTGAATTGGAGGACTTTCAGGCTACAACCTGGCAAACAATCTGACTGCATTCTGTTCAAGCCCTGAAACCTTTGGTGAGGCGGAATTCCAAAGTAATGAACTAGTTTGTTTGGCAGAGGAAAATTCAAAACAATATAATATCCACGCTGTGGTGTGGTTACTGCTTACTGTTTTTAGTCAGGGAAAGATGGGGAGGGGGAGAGGGAGGGAGCACAATGGAATAATCAGATATCTACTCCAGGGGCATAGTTCCATGCACTGAAGGCTCTAATTTATAAAAATACAAACTCATTTGAGAAAAGAAAACCTGAGGTAAGAGTGCTGCTAAAACACAATGAATTAGAGAAGTGTTTTCCCAGGTTCATCTACCATGGAACGCAGAGGCCATGAACACTGTGAGCGAAGGGGGCCAAACGAAAGCCAAGCAGCTGGGGACACCAGGGAGGAATTTTTCTTGATTGGATCATTTTGGAAGCTTTTGCTTTTTGCCTACTTGCCCTCACTCTTGCTGGCAAGTTCATCTAGTCTGCTACTGAGGCATTCCTTCACTGGTGTTAGAGCCTACTTCTTCTTCAGGATTACAATACATACTGAAGATCAGCTGAGACATCCAGCCTTGTGGACTGAACAACTATTGGATTATTGGACTTTCCACCAAAAGACCACAGCCTGTAAGCCTCTCTAATATAGACAGGTAATAGATAGGTG
The DNA here is from genome assembly GCA_902168325.1 of Peromyscus nudipes. Lineage (NCBI taxonomy): Eukaryota > Metazoa > Chordata > Mammalia > Rodentia > Cricetidae > Peromyscus > Peromyscus nudipes. The sequence continues at coordinate 27,727 of CABHPH010138396.1, forward strand.
GATGAATAGAGAGGTAGAGATTCATTCTATCAGTTTTGCTTTTCTAGAGAACCCTCTCTAATGTGGAGGCCATCGTAAAAGGCTGTGAAGGAGATGCCTACGTTGCAGCGGAGGCCCCAGGATCCTGGACATAGGCAGGACTACCAGTTATTTGCTGGGGAAGGCTGTAGGCACCAAGAGGAGCTGTCCCAAGAGACAAGCTGTGTGTGTCGCAGGTGGCAGAACTTGAAGAGTAGGACTCCCCAAACCAACTGGAGCATAGCTGATGCCATGGTGAATCCCAGATGCTGCACATTGAGCTGCAAGGTTGGATGTTTTCCCTGCTTCATTTTGGTCTTATTTTGGTCCAGGCATTCCTTACTAGTTCCCCATTCCTTCCTTTTGAAATAGGAATGCTTATTCCGTGTCACTGTGTATTAGAAATGTGTGGGTTTTTTTTTCATTTGTTTTATGGGAGCTCATAGTTTGTCTTGAGTCTCAAAAGGGACTTTGAACTCTAACATATTTTGAGATGGGGTCTTACTATGTAGATCTGACTGTCTTGAAATCCCCTGTGCAGACCAGGTTGGCCTTGAACTCACAGATATCGGCCTCCTTCTGCCTCATGAGTATTGGGATTAGAGACATACACCAACCACACCCAGCTTGAACTCATAACTATTGAACAGTGTTGCGAATATAAGACTAGAGGGACTGTTGAAATTAGAATGGATGCATTTTGCATTATGAGATCGTTATGAGCCAGTAGAAGTCAGTGGTTGAATAGTATAGTTTAAAGTGATGTGTTTGAGTGTGAAGTTGATAAGGGATGAATTTGTGGTAGTTAATTTCCACCTCAACTGGTTGGATTAATAAACACTAGGACATCAATGAGACATACTTTAGGGTGTGCCTCACAGTGTTCTAGAGAGATTTAACTGAGACAACCCACTCCGAACATGGCGACATCATCCCATGGGCTGGAGCTTCGGATTGAATAAAAAGGAAAAGGTGAGAAAACCAAATGAGCACCAACATTCTCCTCTCCTCGCTTCCTGACTGAGGACTCGATCTGTCTGGCTGCCCCCTGCTCCAGCTCCTACGTCTTCCCAATCAGAATGAACTGTGCTCAGTCTGAAAGTGCGATCCAAACCAGAGCAAGAAACTGTCCTCTTTTTCACATCTGTCACGTGTTTTATTACAACGAAGGGAGAGTAACTCATTTCTGCCTGCGATTTAGTCAATGGGATGGAAGCCAAAGGCGTTGGCTCGCCATTCAAGTCTGACTCCCGAGGGACCTTCCAGTCTGTTTCTGTCTCTGCTTGCTGAATAGTGGAGATTCCACAGACCAAGTCAGATAGAGCCACATGGACAGAACCCAAGTACCCACATGAAAGCTGTCTTCCCAGTGCCATTATTTGAGCAGAAACATGAATGGATTAGTTACATGAAGAAGTCAATTTCCACCCAAAGTCTGAGGGTGTTGATTGCAATGTTAACCTTGGGGGACTAATTCGCTTTCCTACCTCTGATCGTTCCCTTTAGTTATCCTCAGAGGCCTTTTTATTGTTTGGACATGTTTGGGGTTGGGTTTTCTCTTGCTGTTTAGAAGAACATGATACCCGATCCTTTTCTGAACCCCACTTCATAATTGCACTGTGGCTTTTTGGCTGTACTGTTCATTCAATTCATTCCTCACATTCAAAGCCATTATTCTGAAAGAGAGTGGATCTTGTTTTGTTAAGGGCTTAACTGGCAATTCTGATTAGGTGCTTTACCCATTTTCTTTACTAAGAGAATACATTGTTTCTTCACTGTAAATGTCTCTCCATTTAAGGATTGAGTATAATCACCTTTGTGTCTGTGCTGATCCTAGCTAATAACTTAATGCTTCCTAATTACTTACTAAAAGGTCTAGTAGCCAATTATGTTAAGCAATATCATAAGGTAAGAAAAAGGGTAAATTAGGCCTAAGTGCCTCATCCTTGTTTGGAGGATTGTATTTCTGGATCAGAGCCATCATATTTCCTAGTCCCAAACTTGAACAGGGATCAGAAAACTTGGGACTCAAGTGAGAAAGTTTAATGAGACAATAAAAGATTTGACTTGGTCTTCTGCAAAGCACTGTCTCTTCAGAGCAAGTATTATCTTGCTTTATAAGGATCACACCCTCATCATAATCATATTCACAAGTAACTTAATACTGGGGAAGAGTCAAAAATGTTCATGAACAAGCTCCAGGCCCTGTGCATGCCAACTGATTGCTCTAATAAGGAGGTTTGCCTGCCTGCCTGCCTTCCTTCCTTCCTTCCTTCTTTCCTTCCTTCCTTCATCCCTCCCTCCCTCCTTCCTTTCTGTGTGTATGCATGTGAGTGTGTGTGTGTGTGTGTGTGTGTGTGTGTGTGTGTAATTCTGTGTGTGTGTGTGTGCGCGCGTGCGCGCGCGCGCGGGTGCATATATACTTTGTGCAAAAACTAGAGAACAACTTCAACTGTGGTTCCTCTGCACCATTTACTTGTTTTGTTTTGTTTTTGTTTTTGATTTTTAAGATAAGACTTCTCGTTGACCTAGATCTCATTCACCAGTTTGGTATGGTTTAGAGAATCATCTGTGATAGCCACACTTTCCATTTTCAATAAGTGAGTTTATCAAGTATAGAATAAGCCAATGTGGAAGAATAAATAACAAGTTGTAGATAGGTTGTTATTTACCATACCTAGAGAAATGGTAAAATATTGCCATGCCCAACACTCAAAATAGCCCGTGGAAATGTGCTGAGGAAGCCCCTTTAGGACATCCAGTTGAAGTTCCTGATGGAGGCCTAGACAGAGTAGAGTGTCCCCTCGGGTGAAGCTTCCAAGTAAAAGAACAAATCCCAGCAGGAAGGTGACATCAGAAAATCAGGAGCTTGGAGACACAGGGCAGACACTGATTGGGCAAGCCCTGTTAAAACGGTCAGCTGGAGTTTTCTGGGAGTCCTGGACACAGCAGAGTGTCACTTTGGGGTAGGGTCTAAGTGAAAGAGCAAAGAGATAGCCTTGCAGAAACTGACTTAGGAGGCTGAGTCAGGCAGCTGGAGTTTCTCATTGAGCTTTTCCTCCATGAATGAGCTTCTCATGTCTGAGCTTTCATTTTCTCTTTCCCGCGGCGGACATTTTTATAACATGGGATAAACAATAGTAATCTCTGTTGGTGACTGTGTATCTCCCAGCTGCTCTCAAGGACAACGGTTTGAGTCTTGAGTCCCTTTACTGTTCTATTTCCTTCCTGTCACTGAGTTAGGGGGACCAGACCATCCCCAGATAAGAGGCCTTGGAGCACACTCTAAAACAAACATGATTAGGTCTGAAATGGCGTGGGGACCCCCGCTTCTATAGCCAACTTCTCAGTGACCTCAAGCAGCCCAGGATAACTTACCAATATAATGTTCATTACACCTGGCTAGCCAGAGGTCCCAGTCTCCCGCTCCCACTTCCGGGATTACAAATGCATGCCACCATGCCTGGCTTTTCTTGAACTTGGGTCCTTGTGTTTCAACGCAAGCCCTTATCCACTGAGTCATCTCTCCAGCCCAAGCTCTTTTTTCTTTTTCATGGTCTTCTTACTCCTGACCTATCCGAGGGAGCCATCCAGTGCCGCCTGCTCCGTCAGCCTTGATGTATGAAACCAATATCACACAGCCAATTGTTTTAATCTACTGATCCCAACTACACCCCCCCTTTTTTCTATCTCCATTTTATGGAGTCCTGCAAGTACATAAATCATTAAACAAAACCCCTCGTTTCCAAAGGAAAGTGAAGTCTCATGAAGGAGACACGTACATTTCAGTTTAATAGACTCAGGAGGACTAGGAAAAAGTTATACTCCAGAGGCTATGGAAGGACTGTTAAGGGTCACAGAGTCCAACTTGAAGTTCATAAAAAGACTTTAGAGGGAAGGTGGTGCCTGAACTTAACCACAAAAGGCTGAACAGTATGTAAACAAAAAGCATGGGGAAGGAAGTGTTGGAGCTGGTGAGTGGAATGATATAAAAGCATTATGGTGGAAGGCAGGAAGGTCAGGACTTAGAAGAGACATCCAAGTGTGGGTCTGAATTATTTATTTCTATTAGAACTTACATTCACTGAGTGCAGGAACATGATCTGTTTTGTCCACTAATGTACCTTCACTACTGACCATGGTTTCTGGCACCAAAATGTGAAAAGTGGAAGCCTGGGCATAAATCTCACCAGGTGGATATCTTTGATACTGTATTTTGGCAACAGAGTGGCAGCGAGACCAGTAATGAGCCTACTGCCGTCACCCAGGTAGTGAATTTAATAACAGGCTTGGGACAAGTGGATGTATTTGAGAATCAGCAGGCCAAGAATGCTTCTTAACTGATAAAGAATACAGGAGGAGAAACAGAGTCGGGGAGAAAAAGTCGAAGAAATTTTTACTTACTTACTTACTTAATTTAATTAATTCATTCATTCATGTAAACCAGGCTGGCCTCAAACTCACAGAGATCCACCTGCTTCTGCCTCCCAAGTGCTGGGATTAAAGCTGTGTGCCACCTTACCTGGCCCTGGGAGTTTAACAGAATCTTTGCCCCTTTGCCCTCTCTATTATCTACCTTTGTCTTTTGTGGACTCTAAACAAGTAATGTTCTGCTCACATTCATATGTGTATATTCATTCAAGTCACTTTTGTGAAACTCTGAAATTATATAATTTAAATAACTATCCTCTAATTGTATGTTAGCAGCTCCCCACAACTCTTCTACTCATTGTATTTCCCATTTTTTACTTCCTATCCCCAAATTCTTCCTGACAATATATGCAAGTGTTCTTCTATATTTGTTGTAGATGTTTTCAGCAGTATAAAAATAAAGAAAGAAGAGGAATTCTACCAAAGAGTGGCCAACACAGCATTGATATGCTTTTCATATACATTACAGAAATCATATTAAAGAGATCAATTTGTACCTGGTTTTTTTCAACTTAACAAAGGATCATAAGTATTTTCTCCTATCAACATAAACATCCTCTTACTAGATTCAAGACTGCCCATTACATGGCTGTATCACTTTTTAAAGATTGTGTATTTTTAGTTTATGTATATGAGTGATTGGCCTGCATGTACATATGTGGAACACCTACTGTGTGTCTGGAGAGGCCAGAAGAGGGTGTAGATCCCTGGAACGGGAGTTATGAGTGGTTGTGAGATGCCATGTAGGTACAGGGAATGGATCTCAGGTCCTCTCTCTGCAAGCCATCTCTCTGGACCCAAGTTGTATCATTTTTAAAGCACACCTTATTGTAAGTCTTGTAGGGTATTTCTAATTTTTTTTATTATTAAAGGATAATGTGGTATATTCCTTTGGCTCAAATACTTTGTTTTTAGCTGCTTGTAAGTATTAGAGTCACCAGACTAAAAGGAATAAGTACATTGAGGATCTCAATACTGCCTTCCAAAGTACTTTCCCAGTCGTCCAGCAATTAGTATGTTGTCTGTCTTTGTTACTACCACCACCACCACCACCACCACCATCACCACCACCACCACCACCACCACCACCACCATCATCATCATCATCATCATCATCATCATCACAACCATCATCATTTTGGTACCAGGGGTCTTGTGCATGCTAGGCAACTGACTGTAATACAAAGCTACACCCCTGGGCCATAGTGTATGTGAGACCGCCTCTGTCACGATGTTCTTGAGTGCATAGATCCAGTAATTTTTTTTTCTGTTTGTAAAGTGAGTGCTATTCAACTCACCCTTTTATTCTGTTCCACACCTTGTTGATAATAAAAAACTAAAACAAGCTCATTTTTAAGCCGTAAAAGAAGAGTGCGTGGTTGGAGACGTTCACATCATATAATCAACTGTGGTAGTAGTTAGGTGGGAGAGGTGGGGATGTTAGAGTAAAGGTGTCTAAGGGCTTCTGGGTCCCCTGTGTCTGTGGGACTCTCCGACTGGCTTGTGTTTACCGTGCTTCCCAGGAGTGCAAGATGAACACAAACCGTGGCTCTTCCTGATGACCATGGAGTTCAGCCGGCAGCTGTTTCTGGAGATAGTTACATGTGTCTCTAATTGCTGCCCCTTCAGAAGGACTCAGACATTCCGGGCTTCCTCCTGCCTTCACCTTTGTCTTTCATTGTCTTCAGTTTACTCCACTACGTCCAGAGGTCACTGCTTGCTATTAACCAGTCTTGTGAATCCAGAAATTGAGTCTTCTATTAATGCTTTAAAAAAAACAGTCTCCCTCACCATCTCTTCACACACTGCACCTTCCTCACCCTTTCCTCACTTTCTGGGATGTCAATGTTAGATGTATGTCCTGGCCCAGATCGTTGAAAAGATTATGAAATTGAAAACTTGTAGGCATAGTAGTGCCTGTGTGGCTGCTTTGTTTTAAGAACCTTTACTGTTACAAACACACACTTTTCATTTTAAAGTCATTTCATCTTTTTGTGAGGATATATATTTTAAAAATGTGTTAAACCTTTTCCCCGTCTCTTCCAAGGCCATATCTCTCTCTGCTCTGTATTGTATATTTGTGACATTCTTCATTTGAAATTCTTTTTTGTGTTAGACTGAGTCTCCATATAGCCCAGGCTGGCCTCTACCTTGCTAGGTAGTTGAGGATGACCTTGACCTCTTCTCCTCCCTCCCCTCCCACCCCTGTTCTGTGCCACACACCTGGTCCCTGTCCTAACCTTCTTAAAAATCTATATCCTGAGCTACTTTTAGTCAAGGCTCTCGATTCTCTCTTTTGTCTGCTGTGCCCATCTGCTGACAAAGGTGTTGCCTGTATTATTCTCAAATTGGGCTTTACCTAAAAACTGAGAGTGCCTCCATTTGTCATCTTTTTTGGCTTCTCAGTTTCTTAATGCAATCCAAATAACCAAGCCCACCATTTCTAGAATCAAGACATTTTCTGTAATGTTGTTTTGCTTTTGTAATTAACAAATGTAGGATAACTCGAGAGGCTGTTTTGAGGGAGGGGGGGTGTAACGCAGTGGTAGAGTGGGAGCCTGGAAGCACAGGACCTACGCTTCATGCCCAGTAGCCCCTCCTCCAAAGGCTTTCCCTTTGGGAATTTGACAACCAAAACGTAGGTGGGTAACTTCTTGAGGCTATCAAATAATGAGCTATTTATTATTAACAATAACAAATACTTTCACATTGCATCCTTATCTGATATACTGTATGAAATTCCACCTAGCGCTGTCCCTGGCCTCAGCAGCTGATACTCGGTGGGCAGTTTCTGAATAGCCAGGGGCGCAGATGGGGGCATCTACTAGTATTCAGTCATCTGACCTTC